>SSNP01000051.1:0-109782 GCA_006937955.1 Pachypanchax playfairii
AAATTAAACCAAGGAGCACGCCTCCTCTGGCTGATTACCTTCATTTTCAGAGGAGCAACTTGATCCAATGACGTGCGCATTGAAGCTGTAAAATTATCAGTAAGATCATCAATTCGCCAGTCTGCAAAATCTCTGCAGCTGCTCTCTGTTATATTATTCTTCTGGAATGAAGATAAAGCTAATGGAATAGATTCTTTGAATTTAGTTACAGCATTTTCTGATAAACATCTACGGTAGGTAAAGTTTCTATCTGGAGCGGTGAGGTCCATCATTGTAAATTCAAAGGTTATTAAAAAATGATCAGACAAGACAGGGTTGTGAGGAAACACTATCAGCTGTTCAATCTCTACGCCATAAGTCAGAACAAGATCAAGAGTATGACGACAATAGTGAGTTGGTCTGTTTACATTCTGAGAGAAACCAACTGAATCCAAAAGATCATTAAAAGCTATATTCAAACTATCACTTTCAACATCAACATGAATATTGAAATCTCCCACTATAATGACTTTATCAGATTTCAATAATAGTTCTGATAAAAAGACTGAAAATTCAGACAAGAACTCAGAATAAGCACCTGGTGGACGATATACAACAACAAGTAAAATAGGTTCCTCTGATTTCCAATTTGGCTGAGAAATACTGAGGGTCATAAATTCAAAAGAAATATAACTAGTAACTGGTCTAGAGCTAATCAATAGACCTGACTGGAAAATAGCTGCTACTCCTCCTCCTCGACCTGTTGCTCGAGGAACATGAAAATTAAGGTAGTTAGAAGGAGTTGATTCATTAATACTAAGTATCAAAGTTCCCGTTTGTGGGCGGTGCGCTTTGTTTCATATTTAAAAAACGGTTGAATCGGAAAGCACCATTTTTTCCTACGTGGCATTTCATCCTACGTATTTCGTCCAATAAAAGTGCACAGTGAAGTAAACAGTCCAACCCCCCACCCCCAGTCCATACACCGGTAGCTGCGTTGCGCTAGCTTGTGCTGCTGCTCTTGAGAAGAGATGGCTACGCAAACGGGGACCTGTTGTGTCCAAGGATGTTCAACCCATGCTGGAAGTTTACACTCACTCCCGAAGGATGAAAAAACTAGAGAAGAGTGGCTGAAGTTCATTTATGGAGAAGTGCCACGCAGTTATAACCTCAATTTGAGAATATGTTCAGCTCACTTCACGGAGGACTGCTTCCATAAAGAAACTGATTTTAATTAAAAATTCTTTACCAACCCTGAAGGAGGCGACCACATCGTCAATACCTGCAAGTTTATTTATTTAATAAAATGATGCCTTGCCTGATAAACGTTTGTTCGTGGTCTGAAGAGTTCATTATGCTAGCATGTGATAGCCACTCTAGCAACAATGTCCGTGAGCAACAGGTTTATCATACCATATTGTGAATCTATTTTCATTGATAACATCTGACAGCACTGTTTATTCGCTCATGTGATTAGTTGAGTTTTATGTGTTCACCCCTCCGTCTTCCTCAGAAGACGTTTCAGGCTCGAACATATACGGTTGTAAACGTCCACTCGCCATGTTACTGGACTGTTGACGGAGCCGAGAAGAAAGGCTTGCTGCGGGCAATGGTTGTAACCAATCAGAGCGAAGTCAGCCAGGGAGACCCACATATCATTAATGAAAGGAACCGTGTTGCTGAGAAGAGGATTCTGACCTGCCCGTACACCCCCGCCCTGTTAGTTTTTTAATCAAATTCTTTTGTGAGTTGACATATGCGGGCATATCTACTACATGAAATAGCTTTACGCCAGTTTAAACAGTGATGTCATCACACCTTTAACAGCTGTAGCAGCCTGTCTCTGTTGATACAGACATGAGTACACACACGCACATATTCACAGATAGACAGCGCACACACATTTACAGATAGACAGGACAGACACACACACATACATGGTACCAGGCTTTCCCTTACACACAGAAGTTCAAAATCGCTTACACGGAACCAAATAGAGTGAATAGAGTACTGCGCAGTTAAATAATTAACTCTTTTGAGATGTGCTGATCTCAACACCAAATAGAATTAGAATCACAACAAGGTCTACGAACGTTATAACGCAAACAACAATTCTATCATCGGACGTCCTCAAACTCTGGTTCAACACAGTTTGTCCTCTTATTATTTCTTCTGATTTTACTGTTTTTGTTACTGGTTGCTCCACTTCCTGTCAACATCATATTTCTTCTGCTATTTCAACAAGAACTTCACGTTATCTGTTATACATGTATTTCACATCACCAGTCAAATCAGCAGTTGACTGTGAGTTTCCCATCGTTCAAACAATTGAGTGCTGTACAGACTTAAATATTACCGATCTATCCCAATTACAATGACAAGGACCCGAACAGCGACAACAACTGCCACACAAACAGCAATCCTTAGATCTCGTGGCCAGTCACTCGGTTTCAACACATTGTTAAACATTCTATGATCGCATAGTGGATTTTATGCAAACACAAATGCTTTGGGAGGAGTTATTGAAGTACGGACTGCAGAGGCATACTACTCGAACGACATCAGTCCACCAGGGAAAACACTGACACTACTTGACATTACTCGAAGTAAAGGTTAAACACCTGATGCGGACGTTGGCAGTGTGTACAATACTGACAATACTCTCAATAACGGTCCTGCAGTCCCAAACACAACTTGCTTCACTTTAAAACACAACTCATACACCAAACAGTTTAAACACCGAAACCAGCACTTCTTACCCCTTGTTGAGTGATGTATTCTTCTCGCTCGAATCGCGTCAATTCCACGTTGGCGGTCGAGGGCGACCTATCCAGCTGGCCCAGCGAGCAATTCAGCCTCCGGGACTTTTCACCAGGGTCCTATGACTCTCCTGGCCGCGCACGGTCTTCAGCTGTCGTCCTCTTCCGTCAGTGATGGAGTATGTTGCGAAACGGGTTCAGGTTTAACTCTGCTGGTCCCTCTTCAGCTCAGTGTCTTTATTCACTTAGAAACAGCAATAACAGATAACATGAATCATCACTACAAATCAGTGGAGCCAATAGTGGCTGGCGCCTCGCAGTTACCTTGGATTAAGAAAAGCAAAGTGTTCTGAGGGAGAATGTGTAAGTCTGAGAACAGTAGCAGGTCAGATAACAGGACCTGTGTGACTGCTGCACACAGGTCATGCAGGAGGTTTCTTCAAAGTTGGTGTCAGGCATGAACGTGTATAATTATATGTTTTCCATTCTCTATCATGTATAATTAAACAGCATTGTATAATTCTACCCAGATTAACAAGATGGTCACAGTTTAGCCAAGATTAAATTTAATCACTAAAACAATCTAATCTTGAAATGTTCATGGAAACATGGAAACAAACTTTTAGACCACCATATATGAGACTGTTATTCCAGCAGAAGTAAGTGTCCCAGTCTGTACCCGGAATGCTACAGCTAGCTGCTGCAACCTCAACTTACGCTGCAAATTAACACAAAATAATGGGTAAATATGTATCTAATACTAAATTGTTAGCAGCATAAAGATGTAAAAATGTAAAAAGTTTTTGCATTTATCACTATCAATTTTTGTTTGGAGTTGTCGTTGCTCAAACTAGCTGTTAGCAGGTGCAATGATTTTAAATGGAAAAAAATCAGTGTCATACAGACATGGGACAGAAACATATGTGACATTTTTCAAATAGATTCATAGTTTTACTGTGTAGAAATTACAAAGAAAACATCCAGATCTAAATCAAGTTCACATGAACCAAATTCAAAATGTCATGAGCCTCTTTTAACTTCAACCCTCGTGATATTAACATGGATATGAAACATAACACTGAAAAACAAAAACTCAATGGGAATCACTGCTGAAAATCACTGAATCACTGAAAATCTCTGATCGATCACTTTACATTAAAAAACAGGGCAGACATGTTTGTTCTGTGGTCAAGACAACAGCTTCCAAAACTCAACCTTGAGAGGAGGTCAGGAGTGGGTGGGACTACAGCTGTGTTTCCTAACCCTGGTCCTCAAGGCACACTGTCCTGCATGTTTCACATGTTTCCATACTTTGGAACACACAGAGGTGTCAAAATTAGGAGTTGAAAGTAAAAATCCTGCCATGTTTTTGGATCTGCCTGTATATCTAGAACAGGTGTTTTCACCAACTAACTCATCTAGCTGGTAAAGGAGCTGGACTAATTGAATTCAGCTGGTTTAGTGATGGTTGGAACAGCTGCTGGACTGGATTTTTACTTTTGACTCCTACTTTTGACACCTCTGGGAACACATGATTTTAATTGATGGATAATTAACAAGCTTCTTCTGATGTTAAAAACAAATTATCAGGTCATTTGTTCAGATGTGTTGGAGCAGGGGCACATCTAAAATATGCAGGACAGTGTGCTTTGAGTACCAGGGATCCAAACACAGGCAGGCAGCCGCAGGCAGGTGGATAAAATCCTCACAAAACAGGGAGAGGGGTTATTAAATAAGGCTTGAAAAAAGTGAATACAGGTGATGAGAATTTTATTAGATACAGTAGTCGTAAAATATTTTTAAAGGTCCCTAGAGAGACGCGATTAATTAATAGAATTTAACCTCTGATCCACACTCTGGGGCAGTATGGGCGGTAATTAAACCAAGAAACAGAAGAATACAGGTAGTGGGTGGGGCTGGAACATGGGAGAAGGAGAGTCTGACAACTAACACTGAACCAGGAAGAAGATCCATTGAAGAGGCTGATTGCTAACATGAACCAGGTGTGTGATTACAGATGAAAATCAGCTGTAGGGTTAGAAACTTAGCACAAATAGAGGTGAAAAAATAACTTTATAAAAACAGAAGAACAATGACAAGAATAATGCAAAGATTAAAACTAAAATGACATGAAAACAGAAATAAGACCGTGAGAGGCATAAGCAAAAATTACATGAAATAACATAAACATGAAAGTATCTAACAGAACCAAAAAGACCAAAACCATCTGATAACCAACAATGACTGAATGAAGATATGTGAAGACACAAAACTGAGGGAAAAAGCTCATGACTGTGTGAAACTGAGGAATACTCTGAGTAAAAGATAATATGATAAAACTAGAACTAACTAGAAGCTGTATAATAATAAAGTAACTAAAGGCAAATACTGAAACCTAAAATCAACTGAAAACAAAGACAAACATGCTCCAAACACCAAAGTAAATAAAAATACCGCATAACAAAAACCTCATAAAATCAAATTCTAAATAAGTTGTAGTAAAACTACTTTCTGATTTTAAAGTGAGGAAAAGGCTGTCAATCAAAAGTGTATGTAATCTGAAGGGAATTGTGATTACACAAACAAATCTCCTATTGACTGTTAGTAAGTCTCATGGTTCAGTTACCAGGGGGGTTTGTTTTGAGCTCCAAGTGCGACCCAACTCCAAACACACAGCGAGAAACAGGTTTAGGCGATTAACAGTGTTTAATATGTACAGTGCTCCAAATACAAACAAGTGTAAACTGTACAGGTGAAGATAACTCAGGACGGGAACTGGTGCTGGACAGGAACGGTCCTGGTTGAGAGAGAGAGAGGTTAGTGACAGGCGGAGAGACCAGCTGCGGTGTGCGGGGATCGTGCTCTTTAAACTCACGGTGACGTGATGCCGTGCTGTCGTGAGGAGGGATCCGGAGGTGCTGCCGCAGGGGTGGTGATCCAGGCTGTCGGGAAAGAGCGAGGAGGTCCGGGTCCGTGTGCTGTACGTGTGCAGGCGTGACTGCAGCAGGGTGACAGCAGCGTGCTGACCGGGATGGCGTGGATCCAGAGGAGACCAGAGACAGACAGGGAGCCAGAGGGAAGAAGCTGGTTGCGCGCTCTCGCAACTGAGCTTGTAGAGTCCGTGGTGCCAGTCCTCACTGGAGAGGGGTCGACTACCGCGCTGAGGCACTGGTGACTGGAGAGACACTCCAGGACACGGGACTGAGGTTAAAGGAAGAGAAGGCAGGTTAGTTACTCTCCTGAGCTGGGTAATGATCCACACCTGAGTCCAATGATCCCTGCTGACAATTAAGCACACGGAGAAACACACACACCACCCACCAGCAGCACAGATCCTGACAGTACCCCCCCCCCCCCTTAACGGACGCCTCCTGGCGGCCGACCCAGCGATCCCACACCTGAAAAAGACAAACGGTTAGTAGGGACCCTACGCTGAGACGTGGAGGACGGGGACGAGGAGGGCCTGGCAGGGATGGAGGAGGTGGAGGTGGTGGCAACGGATGATGATGAGGTGGATGCAGATGCTCTCTCAAAGTCAGTGATGAGGGATGGGTCGAGTATGGCGGACCGGGGAATCCAAGACCGGTCCTCGAGGCCATATCCCTCCCAGTCTACAAGATACTGACACCCACGGCCCCGAGGACGGACTCCCACGATCCTACGCACGGTGAAGGTGGGATGTCCATCAATGATGCGGGGCGGAGGGGGCGGTGTGTCGGTATTGAAGTGACTGGTGTGAACTGGCTTGATCTGAGAGACGTGGAAGACGGGATGGATCTTGAAGTTTGAGGGCAGCTTGAGTTTGACCGTCGTGGGGCTGATCACGGCTTCCACCTCGTAGGGGCCCAGGAACCTGGGGGCTAACTTCCTGTTAGCCGCCTTGAACGGGAAGTCCTGGGCAGATAACCAGACTCTCTGTCCTGCCGTATGTGTGGGTGCCGGGATCCTCTTCTTGTCCGCCCGATGCAGTCCTCTGGAGGGCGTCGTGGGTCGCGGTCCATATCCTGCGGACCTTACGGAGATGGCCCTGTACAGAGGAGATAAGAGGATCCGGGTGAGAGTCTGGTAGGAGAGAGGGTTGGAAGCCGTGACATACCTCAAACGGGGAGAGTCCTGTGGCAGTGGAAACGTGCGTGTTATGCGCATACTCGACCCAAGGGAGATGAAGGCACCAGGAGGTGGGGTTTAAAGAGCACACACACCGAAGCTGGTTTTCGATCTCTTGGTTGAGTCGTTCGCACTGACCGTTGGTTTGAGGATGGTAGCCTGACGTGAGTTTCGGTTTGGATCCCAGAGCAGTGCAGAAATCCCTCCAGACCCGTGAAATGAATTGTGGCCCCCTGTCAGACAGAATTTCCAGTGGTATGCCGTGGAGACGAACCACATGTTGCACCAACAGCTTCGCAGTTTCCTGGGCAGAGGGGAGCTTAGACAGTGCAACCAAATGGCAAGACTTGGAAAAAGGATCGATAATGGATAAAATCACAGACTTGCCGTTTGATGGGGGAAGACCAGTGACGAAATCCAAGGACAGGTGGGACCAGGGTCTGGAGGGTGTGGCTGTAGTAGTCCGGCTGGTGGCTGATGTGAGGTCTTGTTTCGGGTGCAGGTGGAGCAGGCGGCAATGTAGTCCTTCACGTCTTTATGCAGCGACGGCCACCAAAAGTACCGCGGGAGCAGCTCTATGGTGCAGTTGACTCCGGGATGACATGAGAAGCGGGATGTGTGGCCCCAGTGCAGGACTTGTCCACGGACGGCGGTCGGGACGTATGTCCGGTTCGGCGGTCCACCCCCTGGGTCCGGTTCGCGTTGGAGCGCAGCGCCAACCGCCCGCTCGATCTCCCAGGTGACAGAGGCCACCACGCAGGAGGAGGGCAGGATGGAGGCAGGCTGAGCCGGAGGGTCATCCTGGAGAAACACCCGGGAGAGTGCGTTGGGTTTTGCATTCTTCGAGCCGGGCCTGTAAGAAATGGTTAGGTGAAAACGGGAGAAGAAGAGAGACCAGCGGAACTGACGGGGGTTGAGTCTTTTGGCAGCTTGGATATACTACAGGTTTTTATGATCAGTCCAGATGATCACCGGGAGTTCTGTGCCCTCCAGCCAGTGACGCCACTCCTCCAAGGCCAGCTTGATGGCGAGGAGCTCTCTGTCACCGATATCGTAGTTCTGCTGGGCAGGGGTGAACCGCCTGAAAAAGAAAGCACAAGGGTGCAATTTACCGTCCGTCTTGGCGCGCTGGGACAGCACCGCACCCACCCCGACGTCGGAGGCATCCACTTTGACTATGAACTGGATGGTGGTGTCGGGATGGGCAAGCACAGGTGCCTGGGTGAACCGCCGCTGCAGCTCCTTAAAGGCATCTTCTGCCGCCTGACTCCACTGAAAAGACACTTTGGTGGAAGTGAGAGCAGTGAGTGGTGCGGCAATAGTGCTAAAACCTCTGATAAAACGTCTATAAAAGTTTGCAAAACCTAAAAACCTCTGTAACTCCTTCCTAGACTGGGGAACCGGCCATTCCTCCACTGCCTTTGTTTTTACAGGATCTGGCCGGACACGTCCTCCCTCGAGGATGAACCCTAGGAAGGAAACAGAGGTGACGTGAAACTCACATTTCTCCGCCTTTACATATAAACGGTTCTCCAGCAACCGCTGGAGAACCTGCCGCACATGAGCCCTGTGCGTTTTAAGGTCTGGAGAAAAAATGAGGATATCGTCCAGGTATACAGACACAAACTTATTTAGGAAGTCCCTTAAGACGTCATTTATGAGGTGTTGAAAGACTGCAGGTGCATTGGTGAGTCCAAAAGGCATTACGAGGTACTCGTAATGCCCGATGTGAGTCTTGAAGGCTGTCTTCCACTCGTCTCCCTCTCTTATACGTACCTGGTGGTAGGCGTTGCAAAGATCCAGCTTGGTAAACACCATAGCGCGATGAGCCGGCTCTATGGCTGAGGACAAGAGAGGGAGTGAGTACTTATTTTTGACTGTGATATTGTTAAGACAGCGATAGTCAATGCAGGGGCGCAGGCTCTTATCCTTTTTCTCGACGAAGAAGAAGCCTGCGCCCACCAGCGAAGAGGAAGGCCGGATCAGTCCATTCTTTAATGAGTCAGTGATATACTCCTCCATCGCCTCCTGCTCCTTGCGGGAGAGGCTGAAAAGGCGGCCCGAGGGCAGAGGGGCCCCAGGGAGGAGATCAATGGCACAATCATATGGACGGTGCGGGGGAAGTGAGACGGCCTGTTCCTTGTTGAAGACCTGTCCCAGGTCATGGTAGCAGGTGGGCACCCGGGACAGGTCAGGTGGTGGTGTAGGAGACCCCCTACCTGTGGCGCTGGCTGGAGTGGCTGACCTCAAGCAGCAGCGCAGGCACAGCTCGCTCCATGCTGTAACGCTCTGCTGCTTCCAGTTAAACTGGGGGTTGTGTTGAGCCAGCCAGGGGAAGCCCAGGACCAGGGAAGCCTCTGTAGTGGGAAAGACGAGAAAGGACAAAGTTTCAGAATGATTCCCTGAAACTGTTAAGGTGACTCGTTCAGTACTGTGTGTGATGGTGGTCATGGCGCTGCCGTCCAGTGCAGTGACGTGCAGAGGCCTGTCCAATGGGGTGAGTCGAAGTTGTGCTCGCCTAGCCAGCTTAGGGTGAATTAAATTTCTCTCCGATCCAGAGTCTATAAACACAGTGCAAGAAACAGTTTCACAGTGAGCCTTGTTAATGCTGCCGGCAGCAGCAAACGGGGCTTAATCTGTTCTGGGCCCGTCAGGACCCCCACTTTCACTGACGGGCCTGGTCTTTTGGCGTCTCGGGGCAGGCACCAACCTCTTGATGGGGCGAAGCACAGTACGCACAACTCTTTGCCGCTTGGCGGCGTCTGCACTCCTTGGCGCTGAGGTTCACCTGCCCAATTTGCATGGGCTCAGGTGATGGGGTGCGTCTGGGCGAAGGATGCCATCTAGTGTGTGGTGCCGGACCTGCATGTCTGCCAATATGTGAGGGCTCTGGTGCTTGTTAACGTCTGGGGGGAGAGTGCCATCTAGTGTGTGGTGCTGGACTTACAGGACGAGGTGAGGCGGAAGTGGAACTGGTTGTGTGGCGGACCCGGAAGTGACCCCGAGTCTGTCGATCTAACCGGGTTGCCAGACTGATGAGCCCATCCAGCGTGTTTGGTTCCTCCCGGCAGTTGATGTCCTCCTTCAGGCCTTCCGGGAAAGCGTTGAAGAACACGCTGCGGAGGGTCTCATCAGACCAGTTCGTGCTGGCGGCCAGGGTCTGGAACTCGAGGGCGAAGTCCGCCATGTGCTGCGGACGGGGTCTGAGGGCGAGGAGCTCCCGCATAGCATCCTCCTTTGTGCCTCCGTCCGAGAAGGTGGATGTGAAAGCCTCTAAGAACCGGGGATATGGAGAAGTCTCTATGGGATTAGTCTCTACAAATGCGTCTGCCCACCTGAGAGCCTTGTCCTGAAGCCAGCCGACGAGGAAGGACGTCTTGCTGGTGTCGGAACAAAAGGCTTGAGGAGCCCGGCTGAAGACGATCCGGCACTGCCGGAGGAACCCTCTGCAGTTCTTCGGGTTCCCGTCGAACGGTGCCGGATCGGGGATGGCGACCTGCCGGTAGCCGGTGTCCGGAGGTGGGGCAGGACGCGCCGCTGCCACTGTAGGAGGAGGAGGAGAAGGGCTGCAGGAGAGGCGAGACATAACATGGGTGAGTTGTACGCTAAGACTGTGGAGCTCAGTGGACAGCTTAGCTTGATTTGTTGCTATTTCCTGCATAAACGAATCGTGCTTCCCCAGCAGAATCCCCTGCTGGGTGAGTGCTGTCTGGAGCTGGGTCTGGGAGCTCTCGTGGCCAGTTTGTTCTGTCATGGTTCAGTTACCAGGGGGGTTTGTTTTGAGTGCGACCCAACTCCAAACACACAGCGAGAAACAGGTTTAGGCGATTAACAGTGTTTAATATGTACAGTGCTCCAAATACAAACAAGTGTAAAATGTACTGCTGAAGATAACTCAGGACGGGAACTGGTGCGGGACAGGAACGGTCCTGGTTGAGAGAGAGAGAGGTTAGTGACAGGCGGAGAGACCAGCTGCGGTGTGCGGGGATCGTGCTCTTTAAACTCACGGTGACGTGATGCCGTGCTGTCGTGAGGAGGGATCCGGAGGTGCTGCCGCAGGGGTGGTGATCCAGGCTGTCGGGAAAGAGCGAGGAGGTCCGGGTCCGTGTGCTGTACGTGTGCAGGCGTGACTGCAGCAGGGTGACAGCAGCGTGCTGACCGGGACGGCTTTGGATCCAGAGGAGACCAGAAACAGACAGGGAGCCAGAGGGAAGAAGCTGGTTTCGCAACTGAGCTTGTAGAGTCCGTGGTGCCAGTCCTCACTGGAGGCGGGTCGACTACCGCGCTGAGGCACTGGTGACTGGAGAGACACTCCAGGACACGGGACTGAGGTTAAAGGAAGAGAAGGCAGGTTAGTCACAATCAATATACTCTCTGGCATGTAATGCGCTCTGGCCACTCTGTTACCACGGGAAGTTAGTGGAACAAACTGGCGTCTGTCTGTGGTTCCTCCTCTGCTTAAGTACCCAGCTCTCCTGAGCTGGGTAATGATCCACACCTGAGTCCAATGATCCCTACTGACACGCCCTGCAAACAATTAAGCACACGGAGAAACACACACACCACCCACCAGCAGCACAGATCCTGACAGTAAGGAGTTAGAATGAATAGACATGTTACAGTAAGTGTATAACATGAAGAAGTGCATAGAGCTAAATGGTTGTTTAAAGTGCTGAGAGTCCTGTGAGGTTAATGGGTACCACGGCTCGGGGGGAAACCTGTTGGCATGTCTCGTTTTACTCTGATGGAAACGGCTGGAAGAGGTGACGCCTGTGATCAAAGAGGTCAGCTGTAATTATGCTGAACTGTTGGCAGACTTCAACTGAAGGGCTGATCTAACAGCGAGAAATCAAAGGTTTAAACAGAACAATATTTTGGATGTACAGCTGATGATCCGACACAACAGATCAGAATCCCAGCTGTCAATCAGGATGAGTTAGAACAATCTTATTGGTTAAAGATGCAATAATGACTGACCTGTGGTTTAGGAAACTGTCCGATCTTTAAGCTTTATATAAAATCAATGACTTAGATTTAAAAAAATGTAAATCAGTTTCTCTGACATTAATTGACTACACAGTTTAGATCAGTTCTTATTCAAGCAGGTTTCCCATTAATCCAAGTTAGGACACGCCTACCATCTGAATTAATGTGATGATATGACACACCTGAACATTGTCTGAGTCCAGAAGGTTCAGATTACTGTCAAATGACCCGGATCGTAGTTTAAAGATGATGGATGGCGTCACAAAACGTGTTATAAACAATACAGCAAAAATCTGTTCCCATCAGCAGGAGGTTCAGACATAATTTAAGTTTTATGATTGAGTTTAGAAGATCAGGGAGAATGCTTCATTCTAACAGCATCTGAAAATAGGAAGGAGTCTTTGAGCTCAAACCCAGAGTTTAAAGTCAGAGGTTCAGATAATCAGTTTATAAACAGCTGTTTCTGTGGTCACGATCAATCGTGTTACACCAGGAATTACACCAAAATAATAAACTGATGAGGAGGGTTCAGTTCCCAGGCTCAGTGCACCGAGTTAGTGCATGTCTGATGTAAAAGGGTTGAGATGTAAAAAATACAAACATAAAGAAACATCTCATTCAAACTGAGCTGAGACTGACTGCTGCAGGCAAAACCAGCTGGTCTGAACTGGTTTCTGCACCAGTTAAAACAAATGAATTCATCGAGCAGCTCTGGTGTTTTGTGGGTGATTGTGTTTGTGAGAATAAGATGCCAGAATAAAAACTGTGCTTTTGTATTCCTTGTGGATGTGGGCGTTTTTCCCCTGGGAGGAAGCGTCACCTTTAACACTTTGTGTTGGAAGCTGACAAGTCATTAGCAGGACAAACACTCACCCACATATAAAAACACACGGGCACACTGCACACATGAACACACTTATACCGGCAGCGGGGTCAAAAGGGGTCGCATAAAGTGACACCATAATAAGTCTCTGTCAGCCTGATCAATGACTACACACACACACACACACACACACACACACACACACACACACACACACATCCACGGAGAATACCAACAAATGGATTCATACAGCGAATTCTAATTAGCCAGAGGGCTAAACGAAGCAGTGATCCCATTTACAGCTCACAATATTAGGAGTTTAACTTTCCCTCTTCTCATGTTCACAAGTTTGTTTTTATCATCCGTCGACTCGTTTATCAGAGCTCGTTTATCAGAGCGCAGCCATGAATTAATCAACTTCTGTTTGTTTCAGCACAATTAGTGATTGAATCAATTTCTGCCTCTAAAGGATGGAGGTGGGGAGGAGAGAGGTGACAAAGAAGAGGAGATGTCTGAGGATAAAACATCCAGGAAAAGGAAGAAATACACAAATGGGTTCTCTACAAAAAGCTAGTAGGATTTGATACCTGAGTATTTTACGTTTCATTCAAGATTTAAGGTCCAAATCAGAAAAATGAGGTGAGAAGAACCAAACAGATTGGACTTTAACCAAACTGTCCTCCAATAAAACAAACAAAAAAAACTTCCCTGCAGAAGAGAAAGCACATTCCAGAAGATCAAAAGCTAACAGATGCTATTCGTATCATTGCTAACAGCCAGCCAGTTCATACAGATGTGCTGCAGACGTTAGATCCAGTTCTTAGTCTTAACATCTCGACCTGGTTCTGAGCCAATAAGAGGCTCTTTTAAACATATGAATAACCAGGTTAAAGCTGTGCTAACAGCTTTCAGCCAGCAGCATGCTAGGCGTTGTTTCAACTGCGGGAGCTGATGAATACTAACGAACAAAGGAGTTGTGACGAAACAGATACAGGCTGTTAGAACTCGGGTTTTATCACCACCTGCGTAGTTTGAGAGATAAAAACTGAAAGAGAAGTTGTTGACCTGTTTTCACACCCACTATGAAGGTAAGAACACCTGTGGAGCTAAAATATTCAACAGAAACCTCAGAAAAACTATTTTTAATGGAAGGGCCCCTTTAAGGTGGTTGCTGCTCCATAATTCACGTGTCTTTTCAGCGCTATAAACGATTTATAAATGCCGACCAGCTGCAGTTCTTCAGGATACGTGCGCACGGACGCTTGTACTTCACGCTGTACTATGCAGATGGCTAATGCTGGGTGCCACTCAGTGAAAATTCAATGCCCCCCTACGGGACAGCAGGGGGCTTTAAGAAAGACAAAATTTAATGTTTTTCCTACATTATATTACAGAACCGGGTCAGAATATCACTTTTAGGGAATTTCAAAAAATCCTGAAAAAGGGAAAACTCTGGATTGCAGCTCACTCGACTTTAACACCAGCCGCTTCAGTTATCAAGGCTGGTTAACTGACATCTTATATCTCAGCTGACAGAGTTTAAATATCTACGTATGCAGATATAGCATGATGACATAAAGGGTTAATCGTAGGACACCTTTTAAAACATCTCATCCAAAAATAGACTCAGACATAAAGATGGATTGAAAAACCCCGGAGAAATATTCTTTTATTCCTTTTCTGAAAGTCGGATCTATTTTTATTTTCTATTTCTAAACATTGCACAAATAGTTGCTGTACAGCAATAAATCAGCAGCTGTTTTTGTAAGTTAATAAAAGTCTGTCGGTTTTGAACCAGAATAAATTCAAGCTTTTTTAAGGTTTTAGTGTGAGGAGAAGAAAAGCAATTCATGAAAGGTAAAATGTGAAATATAAATACATTTAGATCTTTAAACTGTTGAGTATTTTCTGGTATATGGTTTTATTTCTAAATTTGTCAGACATGATGATGAATTTCCATGTGATTTTACTTGAACATGTCAAACTGTAACTGACAGAAGAAACCAGATTTATATCATCAAACTTGATTCTTTCCAGCTGCAGCAATATAAAGTAACTCAGTTAGGAGCATTTTTCTTGAAGGAAATCGTACTTCCTTCAGCTGAACGTTATGATTCTCAGATATTGTTTCTATTCTGGGACCTTTCCATGACTGGAATGCCTACGGCATGAAAAAAGACCCCTCAGGGCTCCGAACTGAGAAACATCTGTGATATCAAGTAAGTCACATGATGAATGGATGAGGTCAGACAGGTGGAGGGATGTTCCAGACACATTGAAGGTAAAGTGTATGTTTAAAGTTATTTTTATGTTTTTATGCTACATTATTGTGCTGTTGTGCTAATCCAATCCTGTAAATCTAACCCCATGGCCACGCCCCCTCAGTTGCATAAGAAACACTGTAAAAAGGAAAATAATTAACAAACATAGTGATCTGAGGTTCATATCCCAGACAAACCTCAGTTGATTCAGCTGGTTCAAATGGCGAGTAGAAAGGTATAAATACAATAAATATAAAGGGTGTATCAGAGTAAAGTTAGGGTTTGAGTAACCAAAAGACTTTCTTGGATCCCCATGTGTTCTAAACTCAACCAGCTGCGTCAGTGTGTCAGTACATGACCGACGAAAGTAGATCTGTGGGTGTTATAACAGAAAATCCAGAATAAATCCTTTGAGGAAATAAAAAAAACTCAAACTCAGAATTTTATAGAATAATAGAAAACAGTAAAGAAAAAATGCAGTTATACCTGAATAATTCTGAATTTTATTGAAGTCTGTTGACTAAATAAAGACGTTCGACAATAATCAGGATTGTAGTTTCAGCTCATCGTGCAGCCTTTTATTTTGAAAGTATACGGCCAATCTGCCCGTGTTTTCAAATTATGTTTGTTTCTCCTGCTTCAGGAGTCTTTGTTTGTTTGAATTTAAAATTTTTACATCAGACTGACAGAGAGGAGGAAAGAAACAAGGAGGAGGGATGAAAGGAGGATTGATGAATACAGTTTTTGTTTGGACATGTGATTAGCATTTAGCTGACTGAACTGAACTTTGCTGCCTCATCAGTATTTAGTGTTTGAGTTGTAACACACACATACGCGCGCGCGCGCACACACACACACACACACACACACACACACACACACACACACACACACACACACACAAGTGTGTTTTGTTATCCTTATGGGGACCGTCCATTGACTTCCATTGATTTTAGTAACTAGATTTATACCTAACCCAAACCCTTTTACTAACCTTAACCATTACTGATCTATAACTAACCCTAAGACTAACTAAAACTCTATTCACACCATACCTATAAACCTAACCCCTAACCCTAAAAAGGGGAGTCCCCCTCATGGGGACCAGGCTTCGGTCCCCACAAGAACCCTCGGACCCCAGAAAGATAGTAAAAGTCAGGAAACAGGTCCCCAGGAGGTCAGAAATACAAACCCCCCCCCCCCCCCCCCCCCCCCCCACACACACACACAGAAAAACAGAAGTTCTGAAAAACCTGGATGGTTTAAAGGGATGTTTCTCTTTTCAAAACCACAAACTCTGTTACGTCTTAATGAAAACGTTGCACCACTTTTAAAACTGAATCACATCTTTAGAGAGGGAAACACTCTGGAACTGATTTATCAGGTTTGTCAACTGGGCGCAAACCTCTCAGTGGCTGCAAAAACAAGCAGCAGGTGATTTACTAATGGTTTGCAGGTAAAACCACACCTGTTAAACCTTTTTGCCCTTTTTGCCCCTGATTAATATGCAATGAGAACGTTTCTGTCTGAAGAAAAAAAATATTGGGAGGAGAACATGTAAATAAGTGGACGTTCCAGGGCAGTGTGATTTATCAAACCTGAAAATGTTAGCAGCTTCTGATTTTGCGCCTGTATTTACCGCCGCATCTTAACTTCGTACAAAGATGGCTGCAGTAATTAATGCATTGAGGAGAGGGAGGAGGAAGAAGAGAAGGAGAATCCAAACCAGGCACTCCGATGGGGAAGTTAGAGGAATCATGGCGTGTTCCAGTGTTCCAGTTGTCCTTGGCATTCATTTTTCCGAGATAAGTTAGCCAGAGATGATGCAACGAACTTGTTTTTCCGAGCTGTGAGCTCTGAGGTTTCAGAGGACCCCGAGATTCCACATTTATAGATGGCTGTGTCTTGTACTAAACAGCAGTACTTGCCATCTTTATTTATTCCTCATTTATATGATTTGTTTTCATTCTGTTTGTAATGTAAGTAGCACCGAGAAGTTGGTATTGTTGTCACTGATAATTATGTTGTTGCAAAGCTGAAAACAAATATGACAACTTGCTAACTTTGCTGCCACAATTGACTGGTGTTCATGGTTTTTACTGTGGGTGCAAAGAATACTTGGTTATAAGTTCTTTGTACTGAGATAGAGCAACAACACGGAGCTTTGCTGGTGGCATCCGTTGTTTTTAAAGATGTTTTTCCGAGTAGTCACTAGAATGCAAAATGAGGTCCTTACGTCATTTCTTGGTTGGGAATTTTGAGTTCCGAGGACGATCGGAACTCACCATCAGCCCAATGCTGCAGAACACTCAGCGCTTTCATTCAGAATTACTGCTCATGAGCAGTGAGGTCAACACATTTGTCATCCTTAACTTTTTTTAGTTTAATGACGCACAAGACAAAAATATTTATTACTAATTCATTTCCAAAAAATGAAAAAGAGTCATCACATGATTTCAGTTTATTTTAATTAAAGGTGAATCATTTCCCCTTTTGACTTGTTACATTTAAAAAAAATTGTCCCTCCGCATAGGTGATGCAGAGTGCGTTTCTCTCTGCTAGCCCCCCCCCTTTTCTGGAAGCAGTTGCTGCCATTTGCCCCTTTCTTGCTCTCGCAAGGGTACGGCACACGCAAACTCCTCATTTAAATATTGCTGTTTGCGGTTTTTTAGTAATTGTGCAAGCAATCTTAACCCACAAAGCAGTAACATGCCCTTGTCACAAAATTTTTGCAGCGCACGCAATTTTGCACTCTTTACTTGGAATATTGATAAATCAGGCCTAAAGACTTTCCTCTCTTTTCTCTGGTCTTCGTGTTTTCACTCCCTCTGCCTCAGAAAAAGGCCAAAATAATGCAACTAGTGAAATCTGAAGGTTATTTCAGCTTCTGCATGCGTGTTAGTTCTGATGAGATTTATGGTGAAATTCCTCCTTTACTGAACTTTTTAACAATGAACTTAGCAAATATTAAAAGCTAAATAAATAAAACAAATAACATTTCATTTATAGTCAGTTAGTCATTATCTACACCCACTTTTCCTGTTGAAGGTTGTGGGGAGCTGGTGTCTAATGCCATCAGTCATTTTTTTTAAATCCCGGACGAGCCCCCATTTGTTATGATCTAGCTTACGGACTGCAGCATAAAACAATCTGAATCATTTGAGGAACAGAACTAACCAAAAGAAAAAAGACCATCTAATGATCTAGAGAAGAAGAAGAGGACTTGGGGTTGAGATGGATCTATGGACTTCACTGCAGGTGCTGGCCAGCTGCCTGCTGGAAACCACACACACACACACACACACACACACACAGGAACCCAGCTCACAGGTCTGGAGCTGTACAGTTAGGTTCTGTCCCAATTCTACAACAACACAAACCCAGAGATGGAATGCATCATTACACTGAATAGACAGAGGAAGACGATGAGGAGAAGCAGCAGGTGAGCTGGTGTTAATAACTACATGAAGCCTGAGTAAAACTCTAATGATGAAGAGTTGTGAAGAATGAAGGATTTTCTGACATGAGCGCTCAGTGGTTCAGCAGGTGACTTTGCTGCTATAAATATAAAAGTGGTTTTCTAGGCCAAATTTCCAACTTGGCTTTCAGCTGTTGGAGACAAAAAGAGACAAATGTTTTCATGCAGAAGACCTTTTACTATCTCAAATTAAAGTGTATTAATCAGGGTTTGTAAATGCACAATTCCACCAGGTTTTAAAAATCTTGGCCAATTTCTGCTGTTGATGTGTGTTTATATGTCCCATGAACATATTAATATTAAAAACACTGGATTTAAAGAATCGACTGCCTGTAATTTAGTGATTAAGACTTGATTTTAACCTCTGTGTATGTGTATGTGTTACCTGTGTTACGCTTTACTCAGCACCACATGCAATGCAGCATTAAGGTTTCCATATTTTTCTCTCTTAAAAAAACACTTTGACCTGTTCAGTTAAACACAAGGCTCAAATGGTTGATGTGTTACCTTTTCTGGGTAATGTGACACAGGACTTTGTAAAGTTAGCATACCCTCATCGTGGGAAATCAAAAAAAAAAAGAAGCTCTGTTCTACAACATATGCCTCCTTTAGTCACCAACATCAACAACTATAAAACCCCATTAACAAGTCTACTTCTAATCCTGAAACACTGACTGTTCAGATCCACCCACATTTACAGCCTGCTTGTTCTTTTGAGTAAATCTATTTAATTTGTTTTAGTGGATTTAGTAATTAATTTCAATAGATTTTCTTTTATAAATTCAACTGTTTTTTAGGTTTTTGGGTCACAAAATTAACTGAAAATGTCCAGATCACATGATGTTTACGCTCCCTCTGCTCAGCGCTCGTCTCTGCTCAAACACTAACCGTTAAAATGTTCCACTCAGGTAATTAATTATTCCTTCAAATTGAAATAAAATCATTTACAGACAGTTATAGGCATGTTGTATGAAGAGTTTGATCTAATAAACTGATCT
The DNA here is from genome assembly GCA_006937955.1 of Pachypanchax playfairii. NCBI lineage: Eukaryota > Metazoa > Chordata > Actinopteri > Cyprinodontiformes > Aplocheilidae > Pachypanchax > Pachypanchax playfairii. The sequence goes on from SSNP01000051.1 coordinate 19,392, forward strand.
GTGTGTGTGTGGTCAATTAACTAACAGTCTGCAGGTTTTCTTTATGAATTTGTCTGTAACTGCATTATAGTTGATTTTCCTGGTGCAGGTTTCTCTCTCCTCAGCTCAGATCACATCAGGCTGCATTGCATCTGCTGCTTTTATGGGTTTTTATTGTGCTTTCATCATTTCTGCAAACCAAATTGTCCACATAGTACAATAACACATTGAATTGAATCAAAGGATTTTCTAGAGGTAAAGCTGCCGCTGATGAACACCAAGCAACAATAACTTTTAATGGATTTATATCAGCGAGCCGAGCGGGCTGAGTGTGTGTCATACTGTAGCAGGGAGTGTGTGCAAACCCCAACTGAATATAAACGACTGAAAATCCAATACTGATGTGTCTCTGAGTCTGAAACAAACACACTCTGCAGTAGTGACCAGTCCTTTAGTAAAGCTGTTCATTTGCTGCTTTACGTGCTCCTCAGACTGATCCGCTGTTCCATCCCAGCAGAAATCTGATGCTCAACAACATGATGCGTGTTACATAAATGTTCATTGATTTACAGAACATGTTTCCATTAACCTGAAATTTACCCTCCATGTGTACAAAATGTATCTTTTATTCATTTTCAGATGTTTGTCTGTTTTCTCTTTAGCTTTAGTGTGTGTGTGAGAGTTATAATTTAAAGGTCCTGTATCATGAAAAATAAACTTTTTGGAGCTTTTAACCATGTTGTGATGCTATTTCTTTATTTAAAAGACCTCCAGAGTGGTTTTTGGCTTAATTCGTGCATTTCCAAGTAATCCTCCTGAATCCTGCGCTCTGACCAGCTGCTTTACTCGCTCATGTAAAACGGCAGAATTGAGCCCCTCTACATCACACTGTCCTGACCAATCCCTGCTGCCCCTGTTGAAGGTACGAAGCGAGCTGCGAGAGTCCGAAACAATTTGTCAGGAGCTCATCACGGCAGATGTCTAACCTACAGCCCAGAGTTCCCACACTTCAACCACCTGCTGCTCTTTATTAGCATGAGCTGCTCATAAAGACTTATCAACTCGACCCTGCTAATCACATATCAGTATGAATCCAGCTTTACAGCTGAGCTCCACGTCACCGCAGCCCGTCCCACCACCGGATAAAAGACTCAGGCACTCACCCTGACAGTGCTCAGTCATACGTCCCGTTTGCCACGAGCTCCTGTTAGCCTCCATGCTGCAGTTTAACCGCCTCAGTAATCCAGCCTCAGACCTCAGACCTGTCCCAGTCGATCTCTCTCTCTGTACGCCTCGTTCTTGGCTGCTGGTCTCGCAGTCAGCGACTACGGTCACTGCCTCCAGAAACCTGCTCCTCGCCTACGACCTGTCTCACTTCACCCGTCCGATCCCAGTCGGGTGTCATCTCCTGGGTCGGATCACATCCAGTCGCGAGCATTTGTGCATTTGGCTGTGAGAGTTACAGAAGTTTATTTAGTGTTTCTAAACAGACCAATCGCACTCACAGTTGGGAGGCGGGGTTTTAGGCAAACCGAGCGTTTTTACTTCCTGGTCACAGAATAACTCGAGAATATAAGTTATATTTCAGGACAAATGAAGTGAATATAACTCAAACAGTAAGGTTTTATCACATATGTGCTGATCCCAGACGTTGAAAACTGTAAAATAGCATGATACAGTCCCTTTAAAACATTTCTCCACATTCTAAACACCAGCTCACTTATTGCTCCTGATAAGTTAGCTAGTAAAAGCTACTTGGTGATCAGAAAACTAAACGGGTTTTTAAAGTGACACTCCGCAACTCCAATCATTTTTGCTTTCTGCCTCCCCCTTCAGGCTTGCTGCGCAACTTCACTGTCGTAAAATCAAATCTCTCAGCCGCGCATAACAGTGGCTGCTTTCCAAGCAGGTTGACCAAACAACAACACAACAAGCGCTGTTTCAGTTTGTAGTTCTCCTGTATCAATCACTGCGACTGCACGGGACTTTGCAGCTTTACACAACAGAACCAACTATTACACGTTAGCGTCCGTCGCCGTATCCAGTTGTGTTATAATTTGGGACTTAGCTTCTTTTTCATCTCAATAAAAAGACAACTGGTTAAGTACTAACTGTAATACTCTTACCGTATTTTCAGACGTTAAATGTGTGACTTGCAGTGCTGTTGGCATATTTCACTGTGTGTTAGAAAGTTATTTTATGCGCCCGTTTATTGAAAATCGACATTGCGCCAATGCAATTCAGCACGGCTAGTCCCTCCTGCTACTTTTTGTTTTTCAAGCTTCTTCTGCTATGGGATTTCTCGCTTTCTTTGGTGGATCAGCCATCTCAACACTCTCTAAACAGTGGGGAAGTATGACTCTGCCGTAAAGTAGAACAGTCAGTACTTCCGGTAGCGGCAGAGCACCGCTCAAACGTTATATAAAAGCAAAGGACCCCAATGAGGTGGTGATAACTCAAAAAGAAGAAAGTAATTGATAATAAAATTTTACCAAAAATGTTGAAAAAAAGATTATATTAAGGTGTAAAAGTTGCGGAATGCTACTTTAAGAGAAAATCGCCTTTTTTTCTTTGAAACATCTTTAAACGTTTTATTTTTGTTTGTTTGTCTTCAGATTTTTCTTCTTATGTTCTGTCCTGTTGGGGAGAAATCGAGCATGAAGCACACGACCACTGAACAAGTTACACGTTTTACACAAAGCATCAGATTAAAGACGTTAATGGTAATTAAATAACTGCAATAATAACTGAAGTAACAATAATTTTACCATCTACCTGTTCAGAGTAAATTGATGCTGGATTCAGAAACCCTTCACTTCATCCCAACATGTGAAGATGAAGACAAACCTGTTAGCCCGTAGCAAGGATTCCTAAAAAATATGAACTTGTTAAATACTAAAACAAACAGAAAGAAGGCGGGTGCGTCGTGTCCTGACCTTCTCCTCAGGACATGAGCTGTTTCCACACCTGCTCTGAAGCTCTGAAATATTATTACCTGGATGTGTTTGAATGAAATCATGTGTGAACAGAGCAGGTAATTGTCCAGAAAATTTACAAGGAGCAAATGTGCATGTTGATGAGTGCGTTTGCTACTTTGTAATTCTTTCTGCCAACCTGAACACTGTATAGTCCATTACTTCATGATACTACATCAAAATTGATGTATTAATGGCATTGTTACAGACACCAGACCCCCCCCACCCACCAACAGAGCAACGTCCTTTCCACCAGATTATCAATGGACCAACAGCTATTACATAAGACTTGTCTAAACATCAAGGGGTAAGTTTGTACAAATAAAACACTTTTTGCAGTTGGATCTTGTTGGTTTTAGATGAGACCAACATCTTTGTTAAAACGGGGCGGGACATCTGGTAGTGTTTTGAGCTGATTGGAGGACGTAAGTGTCTGTCTATCATGATTTGTCTTCCAATCACAGTAAATCAAGCTCTTGCAACTCCGTTCGGCAGAAAAACACACACATCGTTACCACTAAGAAATACACAGTTCTTACTGTTGATCATTTTTCAATGAAGAAATTTTCTCTAATCCTTAAACAGATTCAATATCCGCTTTTATGTGTACATCACAGCAGCCATGTTTGTTTGACTTTGTCTGCCAGGGCACTTGCTGTCAATCATGCCTGAACGCCCTCCCCAAAGCACAATGCAGGCACATGATTGGTTCAAACATTTCCATTTTCAAACAACTCCAAATCTCACGAGAACCCATCTGCAGTGCAAAGTTACAAAAAGTTTTTTTGTGGTTTGTTTTTGTAAAAGACAAATTTTTTTCCATCTCTTGAAGAAGGTTCATCTTCATCCAAAAGGCTCCTTCAGGTCTGATCCTGGTTCAGGAGTACCAGGTACGAAAGAACTCGTTATCTGTTAGCCTCCATGATCTGATTCTTCTAACTGAGATCCCTTACTGCAGTCAGCTGACTGGCTAATAAATAATGATAAACAACTTTTTACAAAACAAACAGTTTAATAGTTGAACTGTCTCCTCCCTCTCTGCTGTGCTTCAACTCTGCTTATACACTCATTGTCAGTTCAGCTCCATAATACTTCCTTAAAAGTTGTTTGCTCTCAGTCCCGTTGGGGCATCAGGATGATCCAGTTGAACCAGATGAAACTGTAACTCCAACCTGATCCAGTTCAGACTCTCAGCCTCCAGCTCGGTGATGCTGAATCTACAGATCCTGGTTGGTAAGTTGTGTTGCTGAATCAACTCATGGTTGTTTTTCTGTTTCTATAGCAGCTCACTGAATGTAACATCAGTCCTGTATTCATTTATTTATTTGGTCTTTGAGGAGTTTTTTTTTTATTCAGGATGTTTGTAGAATGTTATATCTTCCTTTTTTATTCTCAGAGAGTTGTTGTGGTGTTTCTGTCTTATTTATTGTTCTGTAAACGTCTCAGATTGGACTGTTTCATAAGTTTTTAAATGAAGGTCACATTTTGTTTCTGTCCAGTGACAGAACTGTTTAATATTTGTTGTTTCTGGTTTAATGAGCCTTGTTACTACAAACTAAAGCAAAGTGAATACTTAAACATATTACTTGTTCCAGTCTGAAGCTGTACAGAGTTTAAGCTGTTTCTTACAGGGACACTGCACATGAACTTGATCCCCTGATATTAATGGGCTGAAGTTCAGCAGATTGTTATTATTTGTTTTAACATTTCTTAATTTCGGATGTTTTGAACTGTGTTTCTTTCATTCCTGTCTATAACTGTGTGGATTTGCTTCTGTTCTTCAAGCTTTTGATTTGTCAGACATCGAGACGCTGTTTCAAGAAGTAAAAGAAAGAAGTCACATCTTATGGGAACCATCTGATCACATAAAAGTCAGTGTTTGAGAAAAGAGAAAACAACTCAAACAATTATAAGCAATTAGATTGCATCATCATGTCCTTCTCCGTCTGTCGTCTGTGTTCATTTCTCATTTAAATGGCCTGCAGAGATGGATTTTATATCTTCCATCCATCATCTTCACAGATAGATGTAACCTGAAGAAACAGCCCACGCTCTCAACGCTTTGCTCAGAGCTGCCGAGAGCGTGCACGTCAGACTCTGTGTTTGTGTGTGCACATGCACTCCCAAGGTTTATAATGGAGGTTAAGCAAAAAGGCAACGTGAGTCTTAGTGCCTAAAGGAAAAGGAAAGAAACTGTGTGTTTTAGATGAATAACTATATATTCACCTCTGTGGAAAAAGGCCTTGAATGTTAATGTGTTTCTTTCTTTCTGCTTCTGCTTTGTATAGACCGGGTTCCTCTGCTCTCAGTGTGACGACCTCAGTATGTTCACTTCGACTCTTGGTATATTTTAATCTGCAGGACCGAGTGAAATGATGGATGCAGCTTTGCAGCTGGAACTGTAAACAGTGTTGTTTTGTTTGATTGATGGAAAAGAGCAAACTGAGCTGAGACGAGCTTTCACCGACACACGCTCGCATTAGCTTGGAGATGTTAAAATGTCAAGTGTCAGTTTAGGTTTGTGTGGCTTTACATCAAAATACAGAGAGCTGTGCAGGGATTTTACTGAAGACAGGGACTAAAGGTTAAGGGTAAAACAGTAATTGTATGTGAGTTCTGGGTCTGGACGGGCGTCTCCTCCCAGTGAGACGTGTCAGCTAACCTCCAGAGGGAGGCGACCAGGGCATCCTGATGAGATGTCCGAACCTCCTCAGCTGGTTCATTTCATTATGCAGGAGCAGCGGCTCCACTCTGAGCTCTGCTTAGTGATGGAGCTTCTCAGTCTATCTCTCAGGTTGAGCTTAGCCCCCTGCAGAGGAATCTTCAGTCCCTCGTAGTTCAGCTCTCTTTCTTTCAGTCATGATTCATGTAAGTCTCTGAAAACTGAACTCACTAAGTAAAACACTCTCCAGATAGAGAAGTTTAAAAAGTTCCTTTGGAAGAATAAGTAACACGTTTCACACGGGCTCGTCTCTTTGGACAGCTTGAACTTGATGCAGGTGTTTACCCATCTGTTCTGCAGGTAGAGGAGAGACGTTGCCATGGAAACCAGAGAGGGAGGAGCACAATAACAGATCTTGGTAAGGTCCAGGTAAGTTCTGGTATGAGGCCTCATGCTCTCCATAGAAGGTTGTAGAAGAAGGAGGGTAAGCAGTAGCGGACTGGGCGTTCTGGAGAATACCGCCAATCTCACACCGCCATCTTGGATATCCACCTGCAGAAAGAAACTATAACAAAGGTGCTGTCAGTTCACCTGAATCTCAAGTCTAGACTCTGAACCTTATCCTCTACCACGCCATACTGAGCCAGACCCGGAGGTACTCCTGCTCGTTTCAGTAAAACATTATTCTTTCTAGAACAGTCTGGGTTCACATCCTCTTCCTGTCTGATGTAACAGGTACCAGATCAGGGTACTGAACCCAGGGGGATGTGAACTCTGGACCTGGACCTGAATTTAATTTAATTTGATAATCGATCAGAATCTTGTTTCCAACTTTCCTTTTCAAATTGAGCAGTGTGATCCTAACATGCTCCAAACTGCTACTCAGCAGGTGTCCAAGTCACATGATGAGGCATTTCAGTCCCACATCATCCAGAGCCATTAGGATCTCTGTTGTATCTCATGCCCCTCTAACACCTCGCTGCTGGACGATCCTGCCAGGTAAGCATCTTACCTTCTCTGACTCTTCTAAAAGATGAACAGAGTGACCAACACTGTTTTTAAGCATGCAAGTTATCCTGCACTAATAAAAAGGAAATCCCACGTGTTTGACGCATTGTCTTTGCTCTGGTTTAGTTATATGTGTCACAGCCTTTTAATTTCCAACTTCCTGCTGAAAGAGTGCTCTCTCCTTGTGCACACTTAAAATGGGTTATTAAATCAGAGTGAAGATTCAATGAAATCTGTTGCTTTTCTTCGGATTTTCACATATTGCATTTTTATAAATAGTAAAACACTGAATTGGAAGTTATTGTTCTGTAATAAGCTGCATGGTGGTTAGCATCAGCTTAAATCTCAGCTGAAGCCTCTGTGAGGAGTTTCTATGCTCTTAGAACACGCAGCTCATATCAGCTTCATTTTCCTCTAATCTAATAAAAGGAAAGACAGTTGTGCATAATGGCACTGCAATGTGACTGCATCCTCTAAATCAGATTCTGTAGATTTATTAACAAATGTGTCCTATTGCCTTCAGACAGCTGCAGAAATTTAATAAAGCAAAAGAAAGCAGCTGTGGAGACTCTTAGAGTCACTTTTACTAATTAACAAATCAATCCAGACTAATATACTGAAGTTACTGCTTCACAGCAACTCACTTATCCTCATTTTTTACTATATAAATGTCTCTGTTGCATGTCCTAATAATGTTTCTTTTATTAATATAAATGGTTAAATGTATAAAGCCAAAGGTGATTAAAGGTTATTTATAAAGTACGTTTTGCAGACAGAAATCACCAAGAAAAAACAAATTCAGCAACACAGATGCTAAAAGTGTGTTTAAACTAGAAACTTAAAAACAATAGACGAATAGTTAACAGACTGGAACGAGTCCCTGGAGTTTCCTATCTGGTCCTGAGGACTCGAGTTGAAGCATGTGACTCTAACAGTTCAGTAATAGGAGGAGGCGCTTGACTACGTAGAGCCCTGACAGGTAAGGGCAGGATTTTAAAATTCATGTTTAAGATTAACAGGTAACCAGTGGAAAGGCAACTAAAACCAGAATGATCCGATTCTTCACTCAGTTTGTATACCAGACCAGCCCTTAAAGAGCAACTCACCATCAAAACAGATGTTTTAATAAACTGTATTAGTGGGTCTTTAATGGAATCTTTCAGTTTCTGGACATTTTTTGACATTTTCATGTAAACTTGTTCAATTCTACACTTTTTGGTCTAAAAACGTCTCAGTGCTGCCCTCTTGGGGTTGAAAGGTGGTTATTGTATTTGAATTTTGTGATTGGCTGAAAGCGGTACATTTCTATGTCACCAGCATCGTCTCTAAGACACGCCTCCTGGAGTATAAAACCATCTCTTAGACAGACACCCTCGTCTCCGCCCACCCGTTGTCTCCAGCTTCTCACCAAAGAGCTGCACACAGGGATTTAGAGCAACTGGCTGAAAACTACGACAAACAGTAAAATCTGGGCAAAAAAACCCAGACGAGTGACACCAGACTTCAAATAAAAAGGTTTATTTATAAGGTGAAAATATGTAGAGTGAGACATGGTCAGAGGGAGAGGATGATTAGTGGGGAGCCGTAGAACGTTAGAGAATGATGAGCGGGTTCACGGACAGGGGAGATGAGAAGTCTAAGCGAGCCAGTGCCAGGAGAGAGAGAGGAGATGGAGCAGAGTGGACATGTCCCAGGAGCAGGTGGTGAATCTGAAGATGAGTGGGCAGGACTTCCTGAAGTGTAGATGAGCACAGGTTGTAACATGGATGAGGAAAGCAGTGTCCCAGCAGTCACAGGTTAACATGAACATCCAAACGTAGCCTTGGCTGTGGAGATCTTGATCGTAGCAGTGAATACAGACACTGTGGACATGTAGTAACAAGAATGAGCAACTATAACTTCACAAGATAAACTTTAGAATTTACTTGGCATAAGGCGAGGCCTGAATCACCCATGGGGTTCAACAGTCTGGCGCCTAATGGTGGCAGAGCCCTGGCTCATGAAGACCAAACGCCAGGTGTGACTACTGGGAGATGAGACCTGGCCCCGCCCAGAGGTGAGGCTAAGCTGCATGAGCCTGCTGCCTGGTGACCTGCAGGGAGAGAGACAGGAGGCACAAAACTGACAGGGGTAGATGAGAGAGAGTGTGGGCGAAACTGAAAGTAGGAAAGATAGAAAACGAAACATAACCCAGCCCAGACTCCTGAGGTGGTTCATACAAACGCTGAAGCTGATGTGATGGAAAGCTGGACACAGGAGACTCGAGGATAAAGTAAAATAAGACACTTCTACTGCAAACAAAACAAAAGCTGACGAGGCAGAAAAAACAGGAGTATTTACAGGCATTAATTTAAAACATGATGATGTGAAGGTAAGTGTTGACAACTGATGGAGGGAAGGTGATTACTGCATGGGGAGAGAAGCAAGGAGACCAATCAGGATCCAGGTAAACAGGTGAGGGCAAACCCAGGAGAGTAAAAAGAGGAACAGCAGATTTACATGGAAACAAAAATGACTAAAAACTCAACTGTTTATGCTGAAACTAAATCAGAATAAACTACAATAAAGAGAAATTGTCATGACCGGTTTTGTAAAGCTAGAACCCTCTTACAAGCACAACTCCAGGACGACTGAACAGGTTTAGAATGTTTAATGGTACAGGTAACAGAAGGGAAAAAACAACAGCCAGGCACGAGGTTCCTGTGCAACAGGCGGGGCAGGAACTGGACCTCACTGGAGGAACCGGAGTCTCTAGGTGCGGAGAGAACAGGTTAGTGGACTGATGAGTAGCAGGGATGAGCAAGCATGAGAGGAAACGGAGAGAGCTTACGGTGATGGCGGTGCTGGTGGTGGTTGTGAGGAGGAGGCGTGGTTGGAGGCTGAGAGAAGCGGCTGTGGGTCCAGTAGGAGGTGTGCGGGTGCTGGAGGATGGACAGATCAGCTCAGGGTTTGTGCGATGTTCCAGCAGGTGCAGCTCCGGGGAGGACGAGAGACAGGCTAAGAGCAGGTCCGGGAAACCCAAGCTTGGTACGAGGACCGTGGATCGGACTGCTCTCCCAGGATAGGAGGAACGGATCTGCGGAATGGCGTCAGGTCCGGGTGAAGATCCTGGAAGCAAAGGAAAGGGAGACCAAGCGTTATAAGGCTCAGACTGGGAGAAGAATCAGGTTAGTAAGGCAGCCACTCTACCAACGAAGGAAGGAGAACTATCTGGCGCCTGTCTCATGTTGATCCTCCCCTTAAATCTCGACTCAGGTGATGAGGAGATGAGCCACACCTGCGCTCCAGAGCTGATCCACCTGTGAGAAGGTAAGCAGAAACACCCACACACACAACCACACCCACAGGCAGCTCAGCCACACAACAGAAATATAAAAGAAAAGAAACATAAACGAGAGAAAACTAATGAAACTACATAAATTAAACTGCTAAAGGGGAACTAGAAAAGTACTAATGCATGAAATATCAGAGGGGAAACGGTTAAAATACGACAAGAGTAAAATGTACTAAACTAAAGTTAAAGGTAAAACATGAGCAAAACAACAACCAGACGAGTAAAAAGTAAAACAAGAAACAGGAAAACACAAAATCTTCCAAAATAAAACCACAGGAAACTTCGGAAAAACACTCATGAAGAAAAAACAAACTCAAGAAAATCCACAAACCTGAAAGAAGCTTCAGATGGAAAAGTAAAATCTGAACAGGTCCAGAACCTGATCCGCATCCGGTCAGGATGACTGTTGATAAAGATGAAGAAGTTTTGATGTTTGAGTCTGATATCTTGTAATTTATCAGTCATGGGATCTGCTGGTTGCCATGGTGACAGGTATTGGGGTCACAATGAGGCAGCTGTGGGTTACACCGAGGCATCATAAGGTTTAATCACACAGACAGCCACTCAGACACTCCTGCCAGCTCCAGATGCATTGTGGGTACCAAGGGGCCAATTTTGTTCAAGTGCTGCTGTCTGAGCGCGACACACACTCACAGATACACAAACTCAACATGATTCACCGCACTGACTTACAATCCAATTTGCAGGGAAGAGTTTTACTGATGACCTGGCAACCCAGCACTTTTTTATTTACTATCTGGCAACCCGACATCACATTTACTTTCTTCTGTTTTTTTCAGAGAATCCGTCCTTCAGGGTAAAACACCAGGCAGAACAAACATTTGAGTGGTTTCCATGGCGACAAGAAGCCAATTATTGCCAGCGAGTCAGTTTACCCATCATGCTTTGCGTTGGGTTTTGTGTGAAACAAACCAGAGTCTCATTACAACAAGCGGTGTGTTGTCATTACATTGAATGGCTGCATTATCACAGCGGTGCGTGTGCATGTGTGTGTGTTAGTGCCAGATGGTGATGCATTAACCATGCAGTCATTAGGATAACGTTAGAATAATGAACAAACTGTCTGTCTCCTTTAGTTTTCCATCCCACATGTAGGAAAACACAAACAGTAAATCTGTGCTGAAGAAACACCTGCTGCTTCTTAATTTCTCACTCAAGAGTTTCAACAACTGGTTCTCATTAGCAAAAACAAACTGAGCTAAAGGCAAAGGACACGACTCCAAACCAAGAGCTGAGAGAGTATCACACACCACGCAGAGCTGGACTTCAGGACATGCTGAACAGGTAATTAAACCACCAAAACATTCAGGGTAGGAGGACCAGAACTGGAGACTACAGATCCACTATGTTCTGTCCTGCTCAACTGATGTCTTCATCTGAAGTCTAGGAGAAACAAACATGATGTACCTGCAGAAACACCACTGTTTTACAGGTAATCAGTTTACTGATCAGAACTAAGATGAAAAGAACGTCCACCAAGTGTCTCCATTCCTTTAGTTAAGAACAAAGAAGTGTCCAGAGAAGACGTGCCAGTCCAACTCTTATCATTAGCTCTGAATTCCTGCTAGTTTTACCTGAAGCCTCTCTATGCCTTCATGTCTCAGACTCGGTAGCTGCATCTTGCTCGTGTATACGATCAGTCCTAAAGCTGATTAATGGCAGTTCTGGTTTTCCTCTGGAGATCGATCAGTTTTTTGTATTAGACCCCAAACTGAAGACATTACTGCACAGATCAGGGTTTTTAGCTGTGTTTTATCTTGGTGTTGAACTTGTTTCTGGTTGATGAAACAGTCTTTTTCCTGCCAAACAAACCCTGTAGAGCCGAGAAACAACATATTACCGAGGATCAGGATGAAAGCTCTGCCTGTGCATAAACATTCTGTCATCAGATCACAAAACTGATGTACAAACAGCCAACACATCCACCCTGAGAGCAGCTGATCAGCCAACATTCCCTCTCTCAGTCAACTCAAGGTAAAACTGTGATTCTGCTTCTGAAACTCATCTGGGAAGTTTTTTGTGAGTGTGGCAGAAAATCCACAAATCTAATAACCCTGGCATTATTCAGAGCTGCGTTGGACTCTGGTTTCAGTGGGAGACGACGAAGGGAAGACACTGACTTCCAAACACAAAGAAGCTCATTCATCATCTCGTTAGCCTCATCTGCATGAATTTAACTCTGAAACATAAACAGTGAAGTGTGAGTTTGTTAGCTCCGAGATCGGATCCTGTTACCTGGAATGTCGGAGAGAAATTCTCAATTACCCCCACGCAAGTGTGCATGTGTGTGCACGTGTGTGGGTTTTATGCTAATAATCCCATAGAGGGTCGAGGCAATCAAAAAGCTCTCACGTTTAATCAGTGTCACACAGAGCCACACATACACACACCCACATACAAACACACCCACACACAACAGGCTCTAAACCAGTTTGACAACTCCAGTATGGACACACACACACATAACAAATTAAAACCATAATGGCCGTCAGCTGCTGTGTGTAACGCAGTCTGACGGACTCGGTGGTAAATTTACGGTATGCTTGGTTCCCTTCACACCCACACGGCTGACAGATGAAGGAGGGAAACTGACAGAGGTGACAGGTAGCTATCAGAGAGAAACTCTGCGGATCAGATTTGGACAGCCAGCTGTCACACTCTGCTGCTGCTGCTTCTTTGCTTTCTGAAGAGCTGCTCGGACGGTTGAAGGAGGAGAGGGCACATGAAATGGAATCAGATCATGATGAAAGATCCAACAAGCAAAAAAATCACCAGCCTTTTATCTTGTGTTGGTAGAAAACAGACAGTGGTTTGTTAAAACGTCTTGTTGATCCAAGCTGAGGGTTTGAATTCGAGCTGTTGGCTGAAAACATACTAATAATCAGGCAGATTACTGCATGTGGACTGAACAGTATGAGACCCATAAGAAGAAAAAACTCCTTTCAGCTCAGAAGCTAAAAACACTGGACGAAAACATTGACAACAAAATGCACATGAAGCAACTAAAGTTTCTCTCTAACAATCAAAACTTTAAAGGTTCTGTATCATGTTATTTTACAGCTGTCAACATCTGGATAGACACATATACATGATAAAATCTTACCTTTGGTGTTATATAGTCTTCATTTGTTCTGAAATATAATTTATATTCTAGAGTTATTCTCCAACCAGGAAGTAAAACACTCAGTTTACCTAAAATCCCATCCCTCCCCCAGCCCCCCCAGTGGGTCCTGGTGCAACATTGTTACATCACTATGTTACAGTCAGTGGTTTTCCAGGAGAGAGTGGAGCAGCTGCTCAGAGCGCAGGATTCAGGAGGATTACTGAGAAATGTGTGTATTAAAGTAGTACAAAATAACTTTTACAACTTTAAACTACTGTTATGTAATTTGTCTAAGTGGATACTCACCGAAAAATATGTTCATCTTCATATCAGATGTCATTCTGGACCCTCCGGTGGCTTTACAATAGACTTAATAACTTTAGTACCTTGTATACCCGCGTATAAGTCGGTTTTTTGAGGAGTAAATTTCAGGTCTGAAGATGTGTTCCGACTTACGTATATGCAAGATATCGGGAAGAAGTAGTTATTTTTTCAGAGGAAAATGTCGACAGCTTGGGGACTGGAGCAAGTACTCGGACGAGCAAACGATGTTCCTTATCAGCATGAATTATCAAAGACACGTTATATCTTTTTTAATAAATATATTGTTACATCCCAGGCTCAAAATGGGCTGCAACAAAGGTAAATTAAAAAAGTAAAAAAACGGCGAACAAACTAAGGATGCATGTGGAGAGAAAAAGCTCCACAGAATTTATTAAATAACACAACTCTCTCTGTAGCTGAAACTCGCACTTCCTTTCTCGCTCCTCGACGTGAAGACCAGACGCAACTTCATTCTGACGTCTAATCTAGAGGAGGGAGTGGACTCCACAGAAAAAGCGTCAAACCCTGGTAACGTGACTGATTTCCCCTCGTCTTTAGTGACAGATGTGATCAATTTCTGCGACACACCTACCTCACGCTGCAGAACAGCCTTACCTGCGGAAACGCCCGATGCTTCACCTGTAAGCGCAGCTGCTACTGATACTAGATGATATGAACCAGCGTAAAAAAAAATATATATATATATATATATATATATATATATATATATATATATATATATATATTCCTGACACAAATTGATTCTTACACCATCTTATACGAGGGTCAATGCTAAATTCCTCAATTTTTCTGCTGAGAAAGAGGTCTGACTTATACGCGAATCGACTTATACACAAATATATACGGTAATTCAGCTGGAAGTGGTGTTCTGGTGATTTATGCTGCCCTGATGAGAAATGCCTCCATAGTACGAATTAACAAGTTTAAACAGTATTCTTGTTTATGGTGAGTGTGTCCTGTTAATTATTTAAACATATTTTTATGATCTTTCCCTGATATTTTCTATATAAAAGCCCTCTGGGTCCTTATCGGCCATTGTTGGATCCTTCTCCTCTGGGTGTGTCCAAACATTTGCCTGTCGCTCTGACAATGCAAAGAAAGTAAAATTAATATCATATTTAGTGTTTCTGTCCTGGGAGAATTTATTTGATAGGTAAAATGTATTTATGGAAAAATATAGAAACAAAAAATAAACAATAAATCTGTTTATTGAAGTTAAGACTGTAGAGTTAAATATGTGCAGAAGGAATCAGTAGCACATCTCAACAGGTATTACAACAGAACACCGGTTCCAGCAAAGGCTGTCTGAGACACGGCTGCAGAAAAGTTATTTAGTACTGATTTAAGCCAAAAACCACTCTGGAGGGTTTAATAAGGAAATAACATCACAACATGGTTAAAAACTCCAAACAGTTGACTTTACATGATACAGGACCTTTAACATTGTTCAACACTCCCATTCAGCTGTTTTTTCTTTCAGAACACCATCATAAAATCTCACTGGAACGTCACTGAAGAATCTCAGTTTCCTGACGCGGTCCACAGTCTCGCCATCACGTTCCTGAAATCTTTAACGTGTAAAAAATGAGCAGAGAGATATTTTGGAACATCTCCAGCATCTGGAACATTGACTAATGAAGTTTTCTTCATAGTGTGAGAAATATGAGACGACGTTCAGAGAGGTTGAGACCTATAAAATCTTCTGGAGTGGAGATAAAAAGAAAGAATCTGACACACTGAGTGTGACAATATTTAAATAAAATGGAGATGAATTGCCAGCAAGTTCAGACGCTGTTAGACTTAATTACAACAAGAACATTTTCATCATGTTTAGGCAAATTTAGCAGTTCTTTCAAAGCTTTAACATGTAAAACTGTCTCAAGTACCAACAGGACAGTTCACGCTGTAATTTGTGTTTTCTTACAGTTTCATTTCTGCAGTTCAGTGAGATACAAACCTCATCAGAACAAAACATGTTTAAAATTCCATGTTTTTCTCACCAAAAATCCACTATCTGCATATAGATGAGAGGTGAAACATGTAGACACTTAGTTTTACCAAATATAACATTTTAGTCTTTAATTTCACATCCTGTTAAAGCAAAAATCTGGACCGTTTGTTTTTGTATCAGTTGGTGTTTTAAACAGCACGATGATGCTTCCAGTTGTTCATTTGTTATTTTAAATTATGGTTATTTATTCAATTTTTGTGGGTTTTTACAGCTTTTTTTAAATCATGTAGTTTGAATTAAATTAAGTTAACATTTAAATGTTGATGATTAAACATTGTTCTGTCCAAATTTCCCCATGAGAACTATAAAGATTCTATACATTTATTTACAACTGCAGGTTCTCTTCTAAAGAATGATAATTAACCTTCAGTGAGATGCTCAAACCACCAGCTGTGGAGCGTTTTGGGACTGAACAAACCCGACGTCAGCTGTGAGCTGTGTGGCAGGACTGAGAAGGAAATATCTGTAACTCACCAAACGAAGGCAGTTTGTGGGGGTGGAGTTAAAGACTTTTATTTATCTTTATTATTTTCACTAGAACTAGAAGGAAGTTGTAAATATTTATAAAGTCTTCATGTTTTCAACGTCTTCAGTCAGCTTGAAAACATCTAACATGTTTGTTTGTCCTCAAACTTTGAGAAGATTTCATAACAGAATGAATTTGATCTCAGATCAGTTTAAACCCAAAGAGTCGCAGCTGTAATAAGCTATAATACTGAATAGATCTAACTTAATGTGAGTTTTATACGTGACATAAACAGCACAAAAATAAGGACATTTGTATTTGATTTGGTTGTTAAAACGCTCCTTGTCGATAACTTTGACACCTTTAGAAAGCTTTTTTACAGGTTAATACTCACACAACAGTTTAATGTTCCACTGATGATGAAAATAAAGTCACATTGTAAAAGATTTGGATCTCAGTCGGCTGGGTGGTCTCTAGTTTCTGTCATTTTAAAAAGCTAACCCGGACCAGAATCATTATTTACACGTCCAGACTTCCTGGTTCCATAACGGATCACATGTGAGTCTGCAAGGCTGCCAAGTCTTCAACACAAGCAGCTGTAAATCCACAACGACCAGCAGCAAAAAGTAAGAAACCACCACATAATTCCAACTGATCAGCCGAGCTGCACATGATGGAACGTTCAAACACACTTATGGTGCGTTCACATCGGCCACTTTGTCAACGTCAAGCAACGCTCATAACGTTCCAAGTTTGACGTTTGAAAGTTGAAGCTCATAACGCCTGCCAGTTAGAGCGCATAGGCGTTAAAGCTCGTAACGCCTGACCGTTAAAAAGAGCGCGTAGGCGGGGCATCCTTTGTTATCGGATGTTCAGAGCTATGGCGGATCATACAGAGAGAGCGGCTTGGCTTTATTTACTCCGTTTGTGGATACACCCCATTCTTCAGATGTGTTCTGAGTTTGAGGAGTTAAACCATTTGCTCCAGGAGCTACATATGGATGAGGTTTGCTTCCGGCGCTACTTCCATCTGTCCCGCACCCTGTTTGAAGACTTCCTGCTTCATTCAGGTACGTCACTACGATGAGACGCTCTGATTGGTTGGCATGCCGCTTCAAGAGCGTTATGAACGTCAAAAGTTCAGCTAGCTGAACTCTCTGCATTTTGAGCTTTTCAGGAAAAGCTTGAAAAGTTGATGCTCATAACGCTCACAAAGCAACGCAGAGCCGTTGACGTCTGTCTGACGGACTCCACCATAGACTTTACATGTAAACTGGCCGCTTATGAAGTTGATGGTTGGGCCGGTGTGAACGCACCATTTGGAAAACTCAACGCTGAACAAATAGACCTTCAGATATTCACAAAAACTGAACAAATACAAGAGAAACTAAATGAGGATCAATATCAGAACTGGCAACCTAACAGAAACATCAGGGAGGGGAGGGGCTGAGAGCTGACGGGGTTTTTTTCTACATGAACTGCAGGACTCGGGTTTGACGACAAGGTCTAATTCTTACATACTGTCACTTTAAACTGAAGAAGAAGAACTGATTTGAAGAAAATGCATCAGAGTTATGTTCATGAGATGATCAACTTATCTAACCTCCCCTGTCGTATGACATGTTGGTGATTTAAGAAATTTATCTATCAAACAAGGGTCTGAGTAGCATGTGGAAGAGCCTGATACCTCGTCTTCATACTGGTTACAGCGGCCAGAGAACATCTCATTCTTCAACCAGGAGTTACAACAAGTCAGCTGGTGTTGTTGAGGTGGAAACACATCACTACATTTTTCATGCAAACGTGGCACCATTTAGTGGAAATAAACTAAACACACGTTTCCTTCATGTTAGGTTCGTTTATACAGTGGAAGGTTTTACTAAATTTGGTTTTTTATTTGGTGAAAAAGAGTTTTATCATGTGACTGTCATTCAAAACAGTGATGAGGTCCCTGGCTTATTAATGAGCACAGATACATCGATGCCACTAGTCTTTTAAATTTAATAGCACTGAAATATGAGCAACAAAACAAAATCAGCTGATGTTTAACAGTTTGTTTACATCAATATTTCATCATTAATCTGCTGTTTGGTCATCCTGCTCTTATTAATTTGAAAATAGCCAACTAGTGGCATAAATGAATCTGAGCTCCATTAATAATAACTGTGACAGTCAGTTTTCAATCCATTATCTCAAAGGACAGATTCATGTTCAGCCTCAAGCTGCTTGATGTTTTCATAAAGGAGAAACTGTAACTGTAAATTTAGACTTTGTGAATTTTTGAAGTTGTAACTGTTTATTGTTTCTACGTGTTTTATATAATCTGGTAGAAACAAAAGTTTACAAATTGCTAGTTGAGCACAAATTATTGATGAATAAAACACATTTTGACAGTAACCTCATCTCACACAGCAGTGGCTTTTCTTATCACTATAAGGAGGTTTTTAACCTTTTAAATTTGAACAATAAAAGTGAAATGAAGGTGTAAAAAACCAGAATTCAATGAAACAAACTAGATAACGTGTCCTTCCACTTTCATTTAGAGATTTTAAAGGTGGAATATGGAAAACAAACACCGCAACAAGCCTCGCTATTACAGACACCTATTGGCTAGTAGATGTAAACAAAATACCAACGTCGTATCCTTCAAAATAAATATTTAATTATATTTTCCTTCAAATATAATTGTTAAAGGAAATACTGTATTTTCATTCTACACCCCAAGGAGATATTATATTTTTAAAAATATTGACGTATGAAGACGTTTTTTAATCCAGCTGAGAACGTGATTAATATGTTTACAGATTACCGAAAGACGTGAACTGATTCAGATTAAAAGATTGAAACTTTTACTTGGACAGTGTTTGAGTTGAAAGTCTGATCTACGGAGACTTTCATCACTTAGAGGATAAATCATATTAATCTGACACTTAATCTCATAAATCTACAGATAGATTCTGAATTATCCCAGTGAAAGATAAATTACATGTCTTTGTTTTCTAGATCGGATTCTTTCTCTGTGAATGTTCATTTTCAAAATGTTTTACTCATAATCCCATGGCTCAGTGTGACGAATGATGAGGAAAACCACTTTAATTATATACAAGGAAAAAAATAATAATCCAAAAAAGTGTCACAAATGTAGTAAAATGAATCAAGATGCCCCAAAACAAAAACAAAGAAACAATAATACTGCAGTGAAGCAACACTGTTCAGATGTTTCAAGTAAAAGATTTGAAAACATTAGAGGTTGATTACGTGTTTATCTTACGCTCAATACTCCAAATGTACCAGGAAACCTCAGTGGATTTAAAGATCTGAGGGAATTGTGTCAGAAATTTTAGCCAGTGAAATAGAAACTGATGTCATGAATGTTTGGATCTTTCCTGACTTCCCGCCAGAGATCCACAGAACGATCAGTAGCAACAATTATTTCAAGCTGGTTGCAGATTTCTGGCCTTTAAAGTCCTCAAATGAAAGAGACACAGACTTCTTAAAAGACGAGACGAGACACGATTGGAGTCAAGAGTGTGTAAATTCCCACATTAAACTGAGAGAAGCATCGTTCATCAGACTGTGCACACTTCAAACATCAGTAGTTGTTCTGCACTGAGAACACTGACCACAGGAAGCTCCGTCAGTCTGCATCTGCATCGCTGCTGCTTTCATGTGCAGAGACCATGAATCATGGATGGATTTGTTCTTTCAAGGAATTTTAAAATATTGATGTTTGGATCCGGGTTTGTTCTCCTTCCGACACACTCACTACTTCCTTTTTTTTTTAATTTCTCTGCTGCTGCTGTAGATTGGTGTCAAGTGCAGAGAACACACATGCACACACACTGTCACACACACCATCTTTCTTCCTAACAAGTGATACACATTCATTACATTTTCAACCCACTGTGTGTGTTCTCTGCTCTTGACACCAATCTTCCCCGAGGCAGAAGAGAGTGCCGCCCACTTAGATCTCTCTCCATCTCCTTCGCTCGCTCTGTCTCTTTCCCGGCTGTCTTCCACCTTGATCCAGTTGGCTGAAATAGGACTCTAATTGGCCATGCGATGTCAGAGAGTGTCTGTCCATGAGGGTGGATACACTGACCATTAAAGTTGGTCTCCTGGTTGATTATAGCCCTAAAATCCTCTTTGCTCATCAACATTACGTATTGAAAGGAGTATTTCTGTAAAAATAATCCTGTCATGCGTTAAAGTGGTTTAGATGTAATTCTACACCTTTTGTGTTTTGTGTGTATCTGTGAATATGTAAATCAGTCCCTGCCTCTGTCTGTGCAGCTAGCCTGCAGCTCCACCATCACTGCTCAAACACTGAAACTACACGATACACTGACACAGTTATTATTCTGCAGGCTGACGCTCAGATTTAAAGGTTTAAATTGTTGGATCTGCACAGGGTTCCCTTCAAGATGAGAAGATATTTTATCTATTACCTTTACAGTATTAAAGATTTAACAGTCATGCAGGTCATCAGCCTTTTGCTTTGACTGATAGAACAATAATGTTTTAGTAATTGGAGATAAACATTGTTATGAGCTCTGTCAGGTTCCACCATCCACTGGTTCTATATTCTTGTCTGAACCAATAATATATAAATAAACCATTGTCTTTGCTTTCTCCATTTAGAGTATAATAATCAATAATAAAGCCACTGGCCCATTGGTAATGAGTTCATGCTCTTCAGGCAGATTTACAGCTTCGTTCATGGTCTAAAAAATCCAAAATGGCAGTTTCCAAAATACAGGCCAGTAAACTGAGTCAACAGAAGATTTGGGGTGTAGCTTAGCGTAGCTGTTTCAGTTCAGATCTACAACTTCAGTTTAAAATGTTCTGAAACAGTGTTCTCCCTCTGGAACAAGAAGACATGTTTAGAACATCACAATCTTTTCACTCTTGAGATTTCGGCAACGTTCTGCTGGTGGGAACATTGTTAAAGGTCAGTAACATTAAGGGTTTGAAGTGAGCTCATTGGTTAGCGCTAAAAGCTAACAGCTGGTCCGAGTAGAGTCCAGACCTGCGGCTGTCTGAAATAAGTTTTATTCTCAGATTCAGGATGTATTTTATTCACCTTTTCAACAGCATTTAAAGAGGCCCTTCCATTAAAAACGTTTTTTCTGAGGTTTCTGTTGAATATTTTAGCTCCACAGGTGTTCTTACCTTCATACTGGGTGTAAAACAGGTCAACAACTTCTCTTTCAGTTTTAATCTCTCAAACTACGCAGGTGGTGATAAAACTCAAGTTCTCCCGAGTCCGAACAGCCTGTATCTGTTTCGTCACAACTCCTTTGTTTGTTAGTATTCATCAGCTCCCACAGTTGAAACCACACCTAGCATGCTGCTGGCTAAAAGCTGTTTGCATAAGATGTATCAAACAGGAAGACACAATGTCTGACGTTGCAATGCACAGCGGGGCAGGAAACAGTATACCTTGCTCTCATAGGCTAGTTTGTCAGCCAATCAGAGTCTAGTAAATTCAAACAATGAATATGAACGAGCTGCTGACGAAGCAGCCTGACGGAAGGAGCCGGAACCAGCCGAAATTTAATGCAGACAGATTGAAAGGTCTGTTAATAAGTGTTTTCTGATGTTTTTTAGATATAAAATGTTTCATATTACTGTTTAATACTTAAGAAATAACCACAAAGTCCTGAAATGTGTATAAAATGGTCTCTTTAAGTTTGTACTACACAATTATTCTGGCCAAAAAAGGAAGTGCCTGAGCTGCTCAGGACGTTTATGTTACATCCAGCTGTAATATTTGTGTTTATATATGTTATATGTGGTTGTGTGTGTAGATAACCAGTAACATGAAGGTGTATAAAAACACTATTTGCATGAAATGTTATGAGATATTTGAGATGACTGCTTATTTGAACTCTGCTGATATTCTTCTCTTTTAGTTAAAACACATTTTTGCTGTTGTTAGCCCCTACCCTCTCCCCCCGGTTTACATATCGGGTTGCATGAATGGGTAAATGCAAAACCTTGTAGTGTTAAAGCGCTTTGAGTGGTCTGAATGACTAGAAAAGTCCTATACAAATACAAGACATTTACCATTTGCTGTGAGACGTAATTTCTGAGGTCTCCTCCTTTACCAGACCTTCTACCTGAACCCCTTCCTGGCTTGACTGGAGGACCAGCAGTGATTAAACCACACCCCCTGAATTAGAGACTCTGTTCCACCTGCCTGCACCTTCAATTTTTGTTCATCAACATTCTCAACAGAATTGATGATGAAGGACAAACCTGACAAAGTCTGGAAACGAGTCTGTTGATTAATTAAACTAGTTCTATCAAACAAACTGCTCCACAGTGACTGTAGAGTTTACCAGAACCAGTTTATCAGTATTTCCAGCTGCTTTCACCTTGTTAGTTTTATTGTTTTCTTTTCTAGAGGAACTGGATCTTTTATTCACAGCCTTTATTCTGAAGCTCAACCGCCTTCAAACAACAGAAGACTGAATTAATGTTTTCTCTGACTCTTCCAAGGTGCAAGTCTATTCTTTCTGCCAAGCTTCTTCTTTCTGTAACACCCACATACCCAATGCAAACATGTCATCATGCTTCATATCGTGGGATAAAAAATCTAACACCTTCTCTTCTTAACAAGGAGGAGGTCTGATCCTCTGCTCCATAAAGCTGTCGGGTTATTATCCGGGTGACAGCATCACTCGGCCTTTGAATCTATACCAAGTGTAAAAAGCCACTCTAAACTGGGAGAATTCTCTTTTCAATGTGGAATCACTTGACTGGCCTGGATAGAGCTGTGTCTTCAACTCTGGCTGAAAGTTCAGGGACTCGGAACCATCAGTGTTGGACAGAATGAGTCCAAACAAAGAAAAAAAATTGAAGGCGAATTTACAACTGAGCTTTTCAGCTCTAACTCAAATCAGACTTCAAGGCTGCCAAGCAAGTCGTTCCTTTCTTGGTAAATATTGTGCACAAAAAGTGAAATCTGTTCATACAGAACTCTGATTTACAGCAAGAGAGTCCCGTTAGTCTTTACACTCAATTGGAATAAAAACAATAATCGTCACCTCCAAGTATTTAACCTGAAAACTCAACAAAGTGTCTTATTCACACCACCACTTTAATTTATCTTTATTTTTAAATAATCTGTTATTTTATTATATAAAAAGTAATTTGTAAATTATAGCTTTTTCAAATGTTGTATTTATTCCTCCAGGGTAACTCCAAATTAAACTCAATATTGAAGTGATGCACCTTAAAATACATCAAAGAAACTAACACAGAGACAGAATCAAACAATTAAAGAGAAATAAAATGACAATAAGAGAAATTAAATCCAAAACGGATCCACAAGGAAATAAATTTCCATTTATGATTCAAAAACTGCCCACTTTAAAAGACTGTTTTATCTGTTACCGTAATAATTAAACCTTTAGTAGTAATTTCTCAGGGTTGGATTTCTGTATTAAGGTATTTGTTGTGCATGTAAACGTAAATCCATCCCAGAAAACAAATTAATAAACAGTTTTCTAGAACTTCTCCTCAGTGAGATGATGTGAAAGTATTTTCTTCATGAATTTACTTTTAAACCATGTGCAAATGTTCTTGTCATAATTTATCACAAAGTGTCTTAATTAAGTTTATCATTATTTTATTTGAAAAATCACAACAGATTGTTCAATGCTCGTCTTTGTTTATTGTTCAAACAATATCAATTACGTTTCTATGAATCTTTATGTTCTTCTAGTATAGTTTTAAATTTTTAATACAATTTACACTATCTTTACAGTACAATATATTATAATATGGTGATGACATTGTTTGAACGTTGACATTTTCTTTTATCTGTTAACATCAAAGGATTAAACTCTATAATTTTCTTCACATATTTCTTTGCAGTTTACAATAAAAATAAATTGAAACCCAGATTGTTCTGCTTCCTGTTAAACCTGCTACATTCTGGTGCAGGGGGGCGGGGTCAGACCATCAATTCACATTTCACATTTTACTGTTCTGTATAAACAAATGAACATTTTTTAAGCAGATTATTTACTGTTAATATATTTCTTTCTTTTAAAGAATGGTCCAGTTATCACACAACAGCCTTTGACTCCATCGTCCTCGTCTCGTTCTCTAGTCCCCTTTTCCCACATTTACTCACCGGAACAAAAATAGCTAGAAAAGTGGAAAGTTTGAAAGTAGCCGACAAAATCCCAGTGTTGAAATGTTTGAAATGTCTGGATGACAAAGTATAATTTGTTTGGACAGACCGTGTTTCACACACCGTCCCAGATCTTCCAGCTGGACAGATACTGGACCTCTAAAACATTCGAGACAAAACATGAGCAGCTGTTTCAATATGTCTGTTTTTGTAGTAGTTTATTTTTTTTAAAGTTGTGACAGACAGGAACAAACATGCATGAACACGCAGTCCTCTCATGACAGATGGGCGGGAACACACCAATCACCGGAAACTTAACGGTTGATGTGATTGTCAATGAAATGGTAGACAGCCTCTGTCAACAGCCAATCAAACGGCTGCAGGGTGAATGTTGATGAGCTGTGGGCCACCATCACCTGGGCAACGAGAAGAACACCTGATGCTCCAGAGCTGGGCAAGTGTGAAAACTGTTTTTATGTGTTTCACCACCAGAAAGAGTCAAAACAGAGAAATACTGTTAAAGAGACTGTGGGTCTATTCAGAAGGTTCTGTTAGTATAAGCATATAACATCTTACCTGTCGCAGGTAACTGAATTAACTCAGGCTTCAATAGTGAACTAACAGTTAGTCTGAGTGGGACCTTGTGGATTTCTGCCAATTTAATAAACCTCTAAAGTTTAAAAGTTCATAACTACTCATGCTGTTCTGTAAACCTCAACACTACAGATATTTTTATTTTATACAGTAATCAGATT
This sequence comes from Pachypanchax playfairii, assembly GCA_006937955.1. NCBI lineage: Eukaryota > Metazoa > Chordata > Actinopteri > Cyprinodontiformes > Aplocheilidae > Pachypanchax > Pachypanchax playfairii. Next base: position 44,197 of record SSNP01000051.1, read on the forward strand.
TTAATTGGAAGTGCTGATTAGCTAACTCCATTGTTAGATTCTGCTTTAATTAACAATAGAAGGCTACAGAAACACCGAGCAACCATTAAAAGAGACGTGTTGCTTTTTTTACAAGGTGACAACCTGAAAGAAACACGTTGCAGCTCACGAACGTCACAGATGTAAATCCTCTGAGTGGGAATGAAATAAAAATGGACAGTTAGATAGAAACAGGGTCTAAATTCAAATCTGACATGGATTTATATTTTACTCTGAAATCTAATGGACCTCATTTCCCTTCAAGGATAATAAAGTGTTTAAATTTTTTGTTAAAGTTCATATTTACACAAATCTTCTCTGTGATCCATGAACATCTTTACAGAGCGGCTCTTCTGTTCACGCACACCTGCTTTATTTAAGAGCTCCAGGTGTTTGAACTTTGAAACAAACTCTCAGAGATACATTTTTTTTTTTTTTGGAGGGAACATGTTGATAAATGAACAATGTTTATGCTCAATTTTGAAGACTCTTACAAAAAAATCTCATTTTAGTTTAAAAAGGCCACTTCATACAAATTTCATGACTTGTGGTTATTTCTTACTAATTACTTACTAATTCAACTTTATTCATCAAACAATGGAGAAATTCACTTCTGCATTTGGCCCATTCTGGGGGAGCAGGGGGCTGCCTGTGTCATGGTGCCCGGGAGGCAATTTGGGGTTCAGCACCTTGCCCAAGGTTGCATCGACACATTGCTTGTTCGGGTTGGGGATTGAACCTCCAGCCTCTTGATCCAAGGACAACCTCCTTCCCCTTTCGACCATGGCCGCCCCAGTAATATAAAACATTTTATGTCTAAAAAAACGTCAGGAAACACTAATTAACAGACCTTTCGGGCTGAAACTCATTAATATTCATTATTCAAATTTGCTGGACTCAGATTGGCTGACAAACTAGCCTATGAGAGCAAGGTATACTGTTTCCTGCCCCGCTGCGCATGGCATTAGCACACATAGTCTCTTTGGTTTGATACTGTTTATGCTAACAACTTTTAGCCAGCAGCATGCTAGGCGTGGTTTTAACTGCAGGAGCTGATGAATACTGACGAACAAAGGAGTTGCGACGAAACAGATAGAGGCCGTTAGGACTCGGAGGAACTCGGGTTTTATCACCACCTGTGTAGTTTGAGAGATTAAAACTGATAGAGAAGTTGTTGACCTGTTTTCACACCCACTATGAAGGTAAGAACACCTGTCGAGCTGAAATATTCAACAGAAACCTCAGAAAAAACGTTTTTAATGGAAGAGCCTCTTTAAAGAACTCAGTTAGAATTTGGTGGTTCAAACAGCCCTATTTTGTCTGTGGATAAAACACTTCCCTCAGAGGTCAGGGGTCAGACCCCAGAGTGGTTCACTACCAGCAGAGTGGGAATTAAAAACTTATTATCATTATTATTATTATTATTATTATTATTATTATTACTACTATTAACCTATTATTATTGTTATAGTAAATCTGGATTCGCAGTCAAACGTTGTGTCTCCATCACTTTAACGGATCAGGTCTTTCCCATCCAGGACCGGGTGAGTGAAACTTCCCTCCTGGTACACGCACGCCTCCCTCCCTCCCTCCGTCAGCGCGTGCCCCTCGGGTGAAGCCGCTCGTGCGCAGGCAGTAGGCTACACGCACACCGCGAGCGCACTCAGAGCTGAACGGGCGCCACCTCAACTCTTCCTCAGAACCACCGTCATCCTCCTCGGTGGATGGAGGGATGCTGAGCAGCTTCATCTTCACCGTTACCACCGCCATCATCATCATCCCCCCTGTCACCGGGAGCGGAGCGGGAGGGAGGAGTAGCCGCTCTCCGGGGGCTCAAAAAGTTCTGGAGGTTTCGGTTTATTAACGGAGCGCCGGAGGGGCTTGTGCCTGGTGTTTACGGGATAATCCCCCCCACGACACGGTCCAACGCGTCTTTGAAGTCAACGGAAACCGGACCAGGTGGTTCTGGATGGGTTCTTTCAGTATCAGGTCTGTAACGGAGCTTTTGTAACAGCTCCCCGGTTCGGAATCGGATCTCCGGTGTGCTGTACCGGATCTCAGTCGTTACAAAAGGATTCAGACTTTGTTTTTCCGTTTTTAAAAAGTGTGACGGATTCTGTGTCGGGACTGGTCTCGGATCAGTTGAGATGGATTCCCGGTGCCGAACTGGACCAGAAACAGATTTCTGACGTGTTAATAAATTCGAATTCCCCGGACATGTGCGGGTTCTCACGGTTCTTAGCGGAACCTGGGCCAGTACCGGGTTAGTGACCGACGGTAACCTCCTCCCCCGGGACCAAAGCAGGTAACACAGCAGGTGCTAACGTCTGAGTTTACCGGGGGTATCAACAGGGAAGAACCGGAATTAAAGAGTGTAACACCCGGAGAAGGTCCAGAGGTACCGTTAGCAACCGACCGGGTTCACCGCTTCCCAACGGTGGGAAAAGAACTTACTGAAGACCCGGTTCAGTTGCTGCTTTTAAAGATGGATTTGAATGAACCGAACTATCCGTTAGTCCGTTAACGAGCGGAACCTTCATCAGTCCACCGACCTCATGAAACGGGAAGGATGAATTTGATAAAAACTGGATTCTTCTTCCTCACCGGGCTCTGCTGCCCCTCAGACTGACATCCGTTTAAATCGGTGCATTCCGCGGTTATCAATCAGATTTAATCCCGGTTTAATCCATCAGGCGCACGAGGCGGGAGCGGGGATCGTTTAGACTGCACGAATGAATGATCTGCTGCTCGGTGAAATAAAGCCACATGCTGGCTGTAAATGATCCACTTAACCCTCTCAGGACTCAGACCGGAGACCGGCTGCCGTTAGAAAGTCGTTACTGTAATTGAACATCAGGAAAGACTGTTTTTACTCCAGATTTCAACAAACTCAAGCTTCAGTTTAAACCTGCAGTTTAATCTGTAATTAAACAAATTCAATCTGCAGACAGTTCAAACCTGGTTAATGAACATGTCAGATAAGAACCGGTGACTCAGACTCACGTCTGACTCCCGGACCTTAACGTTCTGTAAAGTGTTTTCAGTTTACCTGTGAAACAATACGGAACCCAGAGAGTCCAAACAGGGTTCTTCATGCTTTACAGCAGCTCTGGAGGAGCTTTAACTCCCAACTAATTAACTTTACAATCACTTGGGGACGAACTAGCAGCTTAACTCTTGTGTTTGTTCAGGTTTTGGTTTATGACGATTCTAGAAGTTTATTTTTGTGGTTGTTGCAGCGTTTTAATGTAAAATCTTTGAGGAAATCCTGCTAGATTCAGCTCTTTTCCTTCTTTGCATACACGGCTTTATTCCTGCTTCTATATGCAGAGGTTTAGAGTTTAGCTTACCCAGCTGATTTCCTGTGAAAGTCTATGGATGCTACACTCACTGTATAGCCACATCCTCAACAATATACCCCCCCTCCCCCCATCTTCCTCCTCCTCCTCCTTCTCCCTTTCAGTGTCCTGTGCTATTGAAATCGAGCCACGGAGCATTGATTTTCCTCTCACCGCAAAACCCAAACGCACGCGACCGTCTCATACTTTCTGGTTTGTCAATGCTGTTGGTTGAAACGTAAGAAGTGTCACGGTGTTGATTTTCCACCTCGAGTCAGAGCTGAAGGACGTTCGCAGCAGTCCATCAGCAGCAGCACAGGTCAGAGGTCAGCTGTTCTGGAATGACACGGCTGGAGTTCTGCAGCCGAGAGAATAGATGATCCGTCTTACATCAGTAAACCAGTTGGACTCTGATTCCAGTGTAAATGAATATTTTGCTGAACTGGTTTCAGAACTTTGAGATCTTGTTGTTGTTAGACTGAGACTTTAGACCAGATGGGATTAAACGACAGCAGCCCCGGTGCCATGCGGAACGGCCGCGGCCTGTCCGACCAGTGGGCTGAATCAGTGGTGGTCCGGCCTCGAACCACTGAGCGCCACATCACCGTGCACAAGCGTCTGGTTCTGGGCTTTGCCTTATCTATCATCACACTCATCATCGTGACAGTAGTAGCTGTGGTGCTCAGCCTCCGTTTTGAGGACTGTGGTGCGCGAGATCGCAAGGGACCTACAGGGGAGACGAGTTCCAGAGGTTCAGGGGGGTCCGGAAAACTGAACGGGAGCAGAGGGGAGAGAGGGGACGAAGAGACCGTCCAGCCGTGGAAAAACTCACGACTTCCAGGTTCAGTGAGGCCACGACACTATGATCTGCGGCTCGCCGTCTACATGGACAACTTCACCTTCTCTGGAGAAGTCGGCATCGAACTGGAGTGCATCAACGCCACCCGATTTATCGTGCTGCACACCGATCGACTCGAGGTATGTTGGCATCAATGTGCACAGATATTTTATGTTTCATACCTGCATCAAAACAAGGTTAGAGGATAATTTCAGGTGGCATTAAGGGGTCATGTGACTCACCAGAGCTCTGCTCAGACAGGGTTCAGTTCCAGCAGATAAACTGTGGTTGTGACATATGGACGACACAGTGCAGTGAAACTGGACCTCCAGCTGTTCAAACTACGGCTGTCAAATTTAAAAGTTAAAACAAACTTTGCTTTCTACATCCTGTTTGTTAAACGTTAATACATGTTGGTCTCATTTACTCAAAAAACAAGAGAGAAGAGGGTTCAAATGGTAGAAGTTTAAACGCCAAGCAGCACGCCATAATGTCAAAAAACCGCTCACTAAAACGATTGTGATTGCGATCATGTGATCATCACAACCACTTTGTTTGGAAAAGCATATTTACATTTGTATCACTTCAGAAATGTCCGTCCTTGTCGCTCGCTGCTGTAGCTTCATGTTCCTCCATGAATAATGTTGTTTATTCTAAACCAAGTGCAACATGAAACACATAAAACAGGAAGAAACATCTTATCGGGTTTTCCTTTTCTGTTGAATATCAACAGCATCACTTCCAGTTTAGTGTCAGCTCAGTAAGTTATAGTAGTTTGAGGGTTTTGTGTCTTCACTCGGAAAACAAATCAGAACTATTAAAATGATTTGAAGCTTCTTATAATTCTTTAAAATCAGAATGTGTGTATTTCAGAACAGAGCAGGACCACAGGAAGCAGTAAATAAGGTGTGGCCGTAGCCTAATGGGAGAGGAGGTCGTCCTCTGATTGGGAGGTGAAGGTTAGGCTTAGGTGAGGGGTTCAATCCCAGACTCCAGCAGGCAAGATACAGAACCCCAAAACTGCCCCCCCCAGGCATCATACAGATGGTTGCTGCTCCTCAGGGACGGGGTCAAACACAGTAACTGAAATCTTTTTTAGTTTTTAACTTGTAAATCAAGTTAAAAATAATCTTGTTTTGTTTATACAATTTTTATTCCAAACCAAAGTTCAATAAGCTCTAAAAGCCCCGTGCACCTCGGTGGTGCTCCGGCGTGTGCAGAGCGACTGTAGCCCCGCCCATAGTCAAAAGGTTGGGGAACTTTGTGCAAGTCGGTGGGAGATGTTGACCAGCTTCACTCATGATGCAGAAATACCTTCAAAATGACACTAGCTACGTTTACATGCGCCAAATTTCCCCAATCTGATTAAAATCTTGGTCGATCGGAATTCCCAAATCCCTGTTTACATGGACACTAACTGAAATGATCTGATCATGCCATGAGTACACATGCACCAAGCACTCAATCAGGTTAAATGAGTTGAGCATGCGCACAGCCAGTTGAAAAAAAGTAAACGAACTCCGTCCTTTCTGCACGTCTTTCCCGCCCCATCGTGTGCTCGAGCTGACTCACGTTATCCCCAATATGGACCTTCTGCAGGTGATTACCTTTATGTTTGGGTTTTTACTGGTCGCATTAACCAAGCTAGAGGCTGAATACATATTGCTACTGCTCCTCCACCACAGGAGAGGAGAGCAGGATGACAGGATGACTGCACCAGCAGACCACTTCTGTTTACCTCCCGCTATGTTTTCTACTTGAGTCTGCGAAAGCGGAAAGACGTCACGCTGAAGTCGTACGCATGCGCAGTGGGCTTTTTTTCACCCCTTCATTCCGAATGGGTGTATACATGCACGTCTATCCGAATGAAGATCGGACAAAACCACCCCTCTCGATTGGAAGTAAATTTCATTCTGATCAGGCTGCATCGGATCAAAACAATCTGATTGACGTGTTTACATGACGTATTTTTTTTCTGATTGGGCGTTTATTCCGATTAAATGTGCCCATGTAAACGTAGCTAGTGTGACAAACCTGGGTGAGACCTGATGACCTGCTGGGGAGTTGCACCTACATCCTGTTTGGTGCTGAAGGATTTGATGTGACCTGTTTTTAACTCACAGACATGTAGAGCAGGAGACGTGTCAAACACGAGACACCTGGGACAGATCAAATGTTGTGTGTTTGTTAAAGCTACTTCCTGTTTGGTGGTGAAGGAGTGATAAACGCTAAGAAAGACTGAAGGACAGAAGGTAGGAGGGTTCTAGGAGAAGCTTGGTGTGTTCAGTCACACAGGACGAGTTCAGGTCAAACCGGGTTCAGATTCAATGAAATGTGCCAAGGTTACGGTTTCCTGCCATGGGGTGATATAAAAATTAGCTGTTGTGCCATGACCACGCCCCCGAGCTCAGAGTCTGCTTTCCATCTCAAATAACATCAACTAGTTGATGCGGATGAGTCCAGCCACCAAGACCAAGGACTGAGTCCTGGACCCAGGGTCCTGTATCAGACAGGAACAGGACCACGCCCCTCTCCTAAAACTCCAGCAGCTGGTCTCCTCACTTCCAGATGTTAAACAAAGAGGAGATGCTTCACAACGTGAACATCAACCTGCTCCAGCTGTTTTAGAATCAGAGTTATATAAAATAAGAGAACAATGCTCCTAACTGAAAGACAGACTTAAAACTGGATTTCCATGTGACACATCAGGGGTGGGCAACTCCAGGCCTCGAGGGCCACTATCCTGCACATTTTAGATGTTCCCCTGTTTCACCACACCTGATTCAAATCTGCAACCTCTCAGTAAGTCCTATAGAAGCCTGTTAACGACCTGTTCATCTGCAGCAGGTGTGGTGAAACAGGGGAACATCTAAAATGAGCAGGATAGTGGCCCTCGAGGCCTGGAGTTGCCCACCCCTGTGACACATGAACGTGTCCTTCATGGAGCTTCATCTTTTATCAACCACACGGAGTCAAACTGTGACGCCACTTCATGCGTCTCCCTCTTACTTGAATGAAGAGCAGCAGAAACACACACCTGCATCAGATCAGGTCAGACACTTTCCTGAAGACTCGTTCCAAACAAAAGTCTGTGTTTGAGTCTCGATGTCTGTTCTGTGCTGAAAAAAACCCCCAAGAATGTTTATTTCCAGATTTGGCCTTAGAGATTCCTCTAACGAGGCTAATTAACTGCCAAAGTTGCTGTTTCAGCCCGAATTCAGAGACGAGCGCTCGGTGAGAGAAAGCCTCAGAGAAACGCCTGAGAAACACAATTTTTCACACCGGTCATCGAGGCTAATGTGAGAGATGGATAAATCCAGCTGATTTGGGCGGAGGCCAATTAAAAGCCCCGCAGCTTCCCTCCTGTTTGTGTCTGAGCTCACTGTGAAATAATAGGTGTTGTCGGGCAGCAGGCAGGTCTCCTAAGGTATCGTCAGAGATAATGCGTTATGAAAAGAAAAACATCAAGATGTGAAAGCTTGGAAAGAAAAAAGGTGCAAAAAGAAAAGCCCATAACTAGTTTGTAAAAGTAGAAACAGCTGGTGGGGAGATGATGATGATGATGATGAGGAGGAAGAGGAGGAGACTCGTTTTATTCTCTCTCTGAAAGGTTTTTACAACCTTCAAATGATTCAAAGCAGGAAATCGTCATGTTTTACAAAGAACAGTGAAGTTTCTCCTGACCATTAAAAAGAAGCCTGCAGGCAGCTAACGGGTTAAGTTCATGTCAGTGATAATGAACGAGCTGAGGTGCTTCCCACTCTTAATTTATGCTTCCTGCAGTCCTCATCCTCCTGTCCTCAGGCTGGAAGCGTTAGATGTTCCAATCCCTTAAATCATGGAGGAGAAAAGGATACATGCAGCTCGGAGCGAGGAATCCACGCTGACGTTTTTAACACCCATTCAATCTTAATGTCTTTATTGATTGGTCAGCTGATCTGATAGGACCCTGAAAGCGCATCCAGACTGCTGAGAAACAGCATCACCGCACTAACTGTGTTATTATTGTTTTCCATTATGATGTCACAGAGTTTTATTAAAGAGAAAACAATGAAAATGGGACCAATTACATCAGTGAATATCATAATTCAGTTAGTCACACGTCATCCTTCTGCAGTCTCATGAAAATATTCTGGTTAAATTCAACCTCATGAACTTTGTTTAAATGTCCTATATCATGTAAAATCAGCTGTTTGTATCTTTGAACCATGTTATGACGTTATTTCCTTATTAAACCCTCCAGAGTGGTTTTTGGTTTAATACACACATTTCTCAGTAATCCTCCTGAATCCGCTCTGAGCAGCTGCTCCACTCTCTCCTGGAAAACCACTGACTGTAACATAGTGATGTAACAATGTTACACCAGGGCATGTTCGTGCTGCCCCTGCAGATTAAACACACATCATGCACTGAGCTGCACTAAGCGAGACACTAAACACCACCGTTTGTAGTATTTTACTTTCTAAAAATGTCTCTGTGAAAATGTGCATTTGGCTGTGAGAGTTACAGGAATTTATTCACTATTTTATTCAGGCAGCTCGAGGGGCAGCACTCACAAGTGGGGTCCTGAGGAGGGATGGGATTTTAGGTAAACCGAGTGTTTTACTTCCTGGTTGGAGAATAACTCGAGAATATAAATTATATTTCAGAAGACTATATAACAAGGTAATATTTTATCATATGTGTCTATCCCAGATGTTGACAGCTGTAAAATATCAGGATACAGAACCTTTAAATGTTTGGTTTAATCTCTGCTCAGGATGAGTCATTAAAGTCATTAAAGAAATGAATAAACAGTTAAAAACACAAACTGTCTGCAAATCATTTCTTATTTTGACACATTCTTTTCTAAATACAGCAGTAGAAGTAAAGTTACAGGAATCCCTTTCAGACTACACAGAAGGTATCTGGAGTGAGTACAGAACTCAGTTCACATGTACAGTAATCCCTCGTTTATATAATATACACGTGTTATACTTACATATAATACATATATTTACATGTATTCAACAACAGATACACGTGGGTTTTAAAGGGTTAAACTAGTTCTGGTGCCGTCACTTCTGCCTGGATTGGACTCACCATACTGGTTCTGGTCAGGCTGACCTGACAGAACCAGTCTACTGGATTTGATAAAGTGATTTGATTTGTTGCACCGAGCTGATAAATATGAGTTTTTTATCTTAAAGTTACAGTATATCCAGCTGCTTCTTTAAACCAACTTTTTTCAAACAGAGATGAAATTCTCTGTCGTCTGGATGATTTAAACAGCTCTGAGGTCAGAAATCATTAACCAATCAGAGGACAGACGTCATATAGAATCTGTCTGATGTCCATTGTAAGCTCCATGGCCTATGTACTGTTATCAAGATCAAATAGTTTTTGGTTTGTAGTTGTTGTTGAGCTTGTGTTAGTGGTGTTGGCATTCAGAGACTCAGCAGGACGTCTCTCCAGCTCCAGCTCGCTGTGTTTTCATGTCCAAACCCTGTCCAGATATTAGATTTGATGTTGATCACCAGGCTGTTGAACATGTTTGTAGTTGGACATCATCAGAGCTTTAGATCTGACTCTTCAGTTTGTGTGATATGTGAAGAATCCTCCTGGATTCAGGACCAGTGGAACCTCGTCACTAACATCAGTAAATCTTTAACGTTTAAACATGCCATCAGTCTGAACTTACTGTGTGAAGCATCAGTCAAAAAGAACCATCAAGGATTAAAAGCTATAGCTGGACATCATCACATGAGGGTTCAGAGTTGGTCTTATTACTAAGTGTTTCCATCTCTGGAAACCTTGAACTTTAAGATCTCGATGAATCAAATCAATTCAAAAATACTTTATTAATCTCTAAAGGGAAATTAAATGTTGTTGTAGCTCAGTTCTTCTTCAGAGAGCCACTGTAGAGGGTTCTAGCTGTAGACGGGAAGGATCTCCTGTAGAGGGTTCTAGCTGTAGACAAGAAGGATCTCCTGTAGAGGGTTCTAGCTGTGGACGGGAAGGATCTCCTGTAGAGGGTTCTAGCTGTGGACGGGAAGGATCTCCTGTAGAGGGTTCTAGCTGTGGACGGGAAGGATCTCCTGAGGGTTCTAGATGTAGATAATAAGGATCTCCTGTAGAGGGTTCTAGCTGTGGACGGGAAGGATCTCCTGTAGAGGGTTCTAGATGTAGATAATAAGGATCTCCTGTAGAGGGTTCTAGCTGTGGACGGGAAGGATCTCCTGTAGAGGGTTCTAGCTGTGGACGGGAAGGATCTCCTGTAGAGGGTTCTAGCTGTGGACGGGAAGGATCTCCTGTAGAGGGTTCTAGCTGTGGACGGGAAGGATCTCCTGTAGAGGGTTCTAGCTGTGGACAGGAAGGATCTCCTGTAGAGGGTTCTAGCTGTGGACAGGAAGGATCTCCTGTAGAGGGTTCTAGCTGTGGACGGGAAGGATCTCCTGTAGAGGGTTCTAGCTGTGGACGGGAATGATCTCCTGTAGAGGGTTCTAGCTGTGGACAGGAAGGATCTCCTGTAGAGGGTTCTAGCTGTGGACAGGAAGGATCTCCTGAAGAGGGTTCTAGCTGTGGACAGGAAGGATCTCCTGTAGAGGGTTCTAACTGTAGACGGGAAGGATCTCCTGTAGAGGGTTCTAGCTGTAGACAGGAAGGATCTCCTGTAGAGGGTTCTAGCTGTGGACAGGAAGGATCTCCTGTAGAGGGTTCTAGCTGTGGACAGGAAGGATCTCCTGTAGAGGGTTCTAACTGTAGACGGGAAGGATCTCCTGTAGAGGGTTCTAGCTGTGGACGGGAAGGATCTCCTGTAGAGGGTTCTAGCTGTGGACGGGAAGGATCTCCTGTAGAGGGTTCTAGCTGTGGACGGGAAGGATCTCCTGTAGAGGGTTCTAGCTGTAGACAAGAAGGATCTCCTGTAGAGGGTTCTAGCTGTGGACGGGAAGGATCTCCTGTAGAGGGTTCTAGCTGTGGACAGGAAGGATCTCCTGTAGAGGGTTCTAGCTGTGGACAGGAAGGATCTCCTGTAGAGGGTTCTAGCTGTAGACGGGAAGGATCTCCTGTAGAGGGTTCTAGCTGTAGACAAGAAGGATCTCCTGTAGAGGGTTCTAGCTGTGGACGGGAAGGATCTCCTGTAGAGGGTTCTAGCTGTGGACGGGAAGGATCTCCTGTAGAGGGTTCTAGCTGTGGACGGGAATGATCTCCTGTAGAGGGTTCTAGCTGTGGACAGGAAGGATCTCCTGTAGAGGGTTCTAGCTGTGGACAGGAAGGATCTCCTGTAGAGGGTTCTAGCTGTAGACGGGAAGGATCTCCTGTAGAGGGTTCTAGCTGTGGACGGGAAGGATCTCCTGTAGAGGGTTCTAGCTGTGGACGGGAAGGATCTCCTGTAGAGGGTTCTAGCTGTGGACGGGAATGATCTCCTGTAGAGGGTTCTAGCTGTAGACAAGAAGGATCTCCTGTAGAGGGTTCTAGCTGTGGACGGGAAGGATCTCCTGTAGAGGGTTCTAGCTGTAGACAAGAAGGATCTCCTGTAGAGGGTTCTAGCTGTGGACGGGAATGATCTCCTGTAGAGGGTTCTAGCTGTGGACGGGAAGGATCTCCTGTAGAGGGTTCTAGCTGTGGACGGGAAGGATCTCCTGTAGAGGGTTCTAGTTGTCGACAGGAAGGATCTCCTGTAGAGGGTTCTAGCTGTGGACAGGAAGGATCTCCTGAAGAGGGTTCTAGCTGTGGACAGGAGGGATATCCTGTAGAGGGTTCTAGCTGTGGACGGGAATGATCTCCTGTAGAGGGTTCTAGCTGTGGACGGGAAGGATCTCCTGTAGAGGGTTCTAGCTGTGGACGGGAAGGATCTCCTGTAGAGGGTTCTAGCTGTAGACAAGAAGGATCTCCTGTAGAGGGTTCTAGCTGTGGACGGGAAGGATCTCCTGTAGAGGGTTCTAGCTGTAGACAAGAAGGATCTCCTGTAGAGGGTTCTAGCTGTGGACGAGAATGATCTCCTGTAGAGGGTTCTAGCTGTGGACGGGAAGGATCTCCTGTAGAGGGTTCTAGCTGTGGACAGGAAGGATCTCCTGAAGAGGGTTCTAGCTGTGGACAGGAAGGATCTCCTGTAGAGGGTTCTAACTGTAGACGGGAAGGATCTCCTGTAGAGGGTTCTAGCTGTGGACGGAAAGGATCTCCTGTAGAGGGTTCTAGCTGTGGAAGGGAAGGATCTCCTGTAGAGGGTTCTAGCTGTGGAAGGGAAGGATCTCCTGTAGAGGGTTCTAGCTGTGGACAGGAAGAATCTCCTGTGGAGGGTTCTAGCTGTGGACAGGAAGGATCTCCTGTGGAGGGTTCTAGCTGCGGACCGGAAGGATCTCCCATAGAGGGTTCTAGCTGTGGAAGGGATACTGTTACTGTTCTGTCTCTCCAGCTGATTCTTCACCTGACTGCTAGAGACAAACAGGCGGGAGGTGGAGACAATGGGGACATCAGCTTCTTCTGATGTTTGAGATGATGGAAAAGCACCAGAAACAGGATCCATGACTGAGGTAGAAGGTGAGACAGTTGAGGTGAGACAGGGAAGCTGTGGATGAAGGGAGCGTGGCTTGCATCAGAAGAGGAAGATGTTTGGCTTGTCTCTAAACTGAACATGTTAATAAACATGTTTAGTTCATTGTTTTCAACAGATTCCGTTTGGAGACCAGCCCAAACTGAATCTGTTTACAGGTTCTATCAGGAAACACAATTGTGCTTTTTCTTGATTTTGCATAAATCTCTATAACATGAGAGAAATTCTCTGTTCCATCCAACCAGCTGGAGCTGAGTGAGGTGATGACACTCACCATGAAGCTGACTGAATCTTACTCTAGGTCCAGAGTCCTCCTGAAAGATCTGAGTCCTCCTGAAGGATCTGAGTTACAGCTCTAACAGGGACCGGTTCCAGGCAAACCAAATTAAAGGGTCTGTTGGAGGCCTCTTGGATCAAGGTGCTTTGTTTGCTGTCTCATCAGAAAAGCCTGAAACTAATCTGTTTAATCCCAGATGTTTCCTGTGGGTGTCAGGAGGCCTTCTGTCCAAATCGATCACGTCTTTTATTAAATAACAAGAACACACAGCTGCTGATATACACTCTGTGTTTAATTGGTCAAGAATCAGCTGATGTGGGACTACGGAGAGACCCAAAGGTTTGGAACTGTTTAGACTGCAGCTGCAGCCTCCCTACTGAGACCCTGTCACTGTTTACTGAGATCTGTGAGAATCTAGGGGGTAAAAAGATTTCAAAAAGGAAAAACTGAAGCACTTCCTGCATTTATTCAGCTCCTTTTGTTTCTTGTTTTTTCAGAGTTTTGTTTTTACAACACTCAGATATTTGGTTTTCCTTTTTCTGGTTGTTATCTCAGTCAGTCTCTGGTTTCTACATCGTCCTGTCACCACCTGTTTCATGTTGTCAGGACTCACCTGTTTCCACTCACCTTGTTATCCTGTGAACAGCTCCCAGCTGCTCAGCTTGGGCCCATTCTGATCATATTTGAATGGATTCTGGATTCCTCAGCTGTTGGTGGGTTTTAGGTTTCAGTAGGTGAGACTGAATGTTTGATGTTTGCTTTGTTTTGTTCCTCTTCAGCCCAGTCCCAGGACGCCATCAGGCCTTTAGTCAAGCTGTAGCTGATGTTTGCTGCAGACACATGGAATGAAACAGCTTGGGTTTTCTGTCCGGGTCGGTCCGAAGTCTGTTACCATACGAAGAGTTCTGTCCTGAATATGAAACTGAGTTGAACATGTGGGGGAGAAGTTCAGCCAGTAGCTGCTCGGTTAGAAGGTTCTGGAACTTTGCTGCTTGTCTGGAAACTCAAATGTTCTGATGTGAGCTGGAAATAAAACAAAGACAAGAGGCCGATCGATTACCTGTGTTCAGCTGCTGCAGTTTAAGGAGGTGGAAACGTTTGACATTTAGCTCCAGTAAGAAGAACCCGTCACCGAGGAGCAGCTGCGCAACTGGTTTTGGTTCAGTCCGTCTCCTAATGCAGATAAAATGAAGCTAAACAAATAAAATGTATTTAATAACGAGTCCTTTTCCCCAAACGCTCCGTTCCCTTCAGGTTCTAACAGCAACAGGTTTTTATTTGTTTTACATTCAACAGTTAATTATTTCAGCCTGAAATTCTTTGTTGCTTCATTTCTTACTGAAGTACTGAAACAGGCAGAATGAGTTCAGACCTTTGATATGAGTTTTAAGTGTCCTCTCATGGTCCTCCCACAGAGACGACCCCAGGGAGCCTCCCTCACGTACTGCAGCTGATTGGACCTCCTCTCAGAACCGAGTGGAACTGCAGAGCACTCCACTCTCTCATGTCTTGTTAGTCATGTTGCACCTGCTAGATCTGACTTAATTTTTTATTTCTTGCTGTGAGTTTGGTGCCATTTTATTTAATTACCATCTGATCCCCACTGGACCCGAACCAGAGCTCGGGTCTAATCAGCTGGGACAAGTAAGAGCACTTGTGAGGCTTTGCAGGACCATTAATGAGTGAAGCACTCTGTTCTGCTGTCACATTTCATTCTCCGCTCACTCTGAGCGCCTCCGTTTCTTCATCATGTGGTCAGTTAGCGAGCCGCCAGGTGAACAAACACTCGCAGCGCTGCTCAGGTCTGTCTTCTCTACAGTCACTGTTTTTTTAAAAGCGTGCTCCATTTGTTCAACATGTGGCCCCTGTCAGGTCACCATGCCAATATGTCCAACCCTCACTGCAACAGCTGGCTGGGAATCAGCTGTTGCTTAGCAACAACTTTCACCTGACAAACTGTAAATGTAGTGAAATGTTGCAAATCAGTAAATTTAAAGAGCTGGGCGCTATCGCCGCTCATATGGCGGTGCTCATGATATGAACCAGCAGAGGGTGCTGTGGTTTACGACACATGATCAATAAATCAACACCTGCTGTCACACACGTGATGAACATCTGTCTGAATTTTCTCTTGGCGTGAAGCTTCTCTGAACCACAGAAACTTTAGTACAGTACTAACCCAGTTGTTTCTTAGTTTGACTGTTTATTTCAAACTCGTAAATAAAAATAATAAAGTTTAAACAGTTTAATATCCGACATCTTTCACGATAATTCCTGTAGAACCAAAACAATATTAAAGTTACTTTAAACTGACCGTATCATTCTTTGTCCCATCCAGAAGAAAATGGATTGGAGGAAATGATCCTGATCATTTTGCGTTTGTGGTGACATGCTGATGGTTTCGCTGAACTGGTTAATCAGTTTTTAGCTTCAACGTCGCTTAGTTTGTCACACCTCCCATTGGTTCTACCGTTTATTCCGTGTTTCATTTAAAGGTCTTACATTGTGTTATTTTACAGCTTTTAACATCTGTGATAGACACATTTAATAAAATCCTACCTTTGGTGTTATATAGTATTAATTTGTTATGAAATATAACTTATATTCTTGAGTTATTCTCCAAACAGGAAGTAAAACACTGTTTATCTAAAATCCCATATCTCCTCGAGACCCGCCACCCCCCCCACCCCCACCCCGGGAGTGCTGATCCTCGAGCTGCAAATGGTGAATAAATTCCTGTAACTCTCACAGCCAAATGCACATTTTCACTGAGACATTTTTAGAAAGTAAAATACTACAAACAGTGGTGGTTAGTGTCTTGCTTTAGACTCTGGTAGCTCAGTGCATGATGTGTTTAATCTGCAGGGGCAGCACAGACAAGCCGGGCAGGTCCTGGTGTAACATTGTTACATCACTATGTTACAGTCAGGTGGTTTTCCAGGAGAGAGTGGAGCAGCTGCTCAGAGTGCAGGATTCAGGAGGATTACTGAGAAATGTGTGTATTAAACCAAAAACCACTCTGGAGGGTTTAATAAGGAAATAACATCATAACATGCTTAAAAGTTCAAGAAAGTTGATTTTACATGATACAGGACCTTTAAGTCTTTTTTTAGTGTCTGATTTTTACCTGAGCAATTGTTCCTTCCTTAAGGTGGCCCGTGTGTCCGTCACAGCTGAGAGCGGTGCCGGAGGCCGACCCGCCAACAGGCCTGGGGGCGGAGTCATGCGTATCCACCGCCACTTCTCATACCCGACCAATCAGATGTATGTGGTGGTTCTGCACCGCGAGCTGAAGCCGATGAGAATTTATCGCCTAAACGTGAGCTTCGACGCCGCCATCGAGGATGAGCTGCTGGGCTTCTTCAGGAGCTCGTACACACTGCAGAGGGAGAGACGGTATGCACACGTGCACACACACACCCCCACACACACACACACAGACACACGAGCACCCACTTGCTTTTAGAGCAGCAGCAGGTGGTTCAACTAGAAAAGGTCAAAGCTTCACATCTGTGACATTGATTAACTCTCAAAGTGTGTGTGTTCCAGCAATCATACCACACACACACACCCACACACTCATACGTTTCCCATCAGCCTGTGTGTTGTTTCCACATCAGATTTCGTCCACACGGTGCTGATGGAAACAGCCTTTGTGCTGATACATTCATTATATCAGGCTTATTTCTCTGTGTTACCGCAGCGACGAGCCACTTTATCAGCATCTGTTCCACTTGTTACCAAAACACACATTTACATTTGATGAATCTAATTAGTAAATCTCGCTGAGTCTGTTATGACCAAATCAAGATTGTGAGAATCAGGCTTTGTGGTTTGGATCAGGTTCTGATCCAGTTCTGCTGCCTCAAAATAAAAAAGTGGAACTCTCGTATAAATAAGACAGAAACTTGATCTCCTCCTTGTTGCATTAAAACATGACTAAGCAGCTGCCAGTGAAACCTTTCAGGATTATTTGATTGTTTTGTTCACAATCTGAGTTAATAATAAGATAATAAGATTATTAAATACCTGGGTGAATTTTACTCGTGTAGTTTTAAAGAGGCCCTTCCATTAAAAACAGTTTTTCTGAGGTTTCTGTTGAATATTTTAGCTCCACAGGTATTCTTACCTTCATAGTGGGTGTGAAAACAGGTCAACAACTTCTCTTTCAGTTTTAATCTCTCAAACTATGCAGGTGGCGATAAAACCCGATTTCTCACAAGTTCGAACGGCCTGTATCTGTTTCATCACAACTCCTTTGTTCGTTAGTATTCGGCAACTCCCACAGTTGAAACCACGCCTAGCATGCTGCTGGCTAAAAGCTGTTAGCATAAGACGTAGCAAACAGGAAGACATGGGGTATTTCTCAATGTCAAGGAACCCTGCCTACCAAGGCACTGCCTTAGTAGGCGAGGCATCTTGCTTACCGAGGCACTGCCTTGGTAGAGGAGGCGTCTCGCTTACGAGGACATTGGAACAGACTTCACTCACGTGACCGCGGCTGCCTGCTCATGCGCACTGTTTACATCCCGCCCATGGAGCTAGAAATGTTAATAAAAATAAAATAAAATAAATGTGCAAGCAACATTTTAAATATAAGCCCGATAGCAACAATCAGTTAACTTACATTTAAACAGGAACTTTGCCTTTGAAGTAGCTGCTGCCGGCTCCTCAACCGCCATTTTTTGAAAATACCGCGATGTATTTTGGTGAAATTTTTGACCGAGGGAAGGCATCAAGGCACTTCCCATGTATCCTTGGTATGTTAGCTAAACAGCGGGCAAACCAAGTACAGATGCCCCGGTAGCAAATGAACATTGGAACGCACCTTGGCGGGTCCCGATGACGTATCCCCTAGGCAACCGGGGCGGGACCAAGGCATCAAGGCAAGGTTCATTGGCTTTGAGAAACACCCATGACGTCTGACGATACCATGCGCAGCGGGGCAGGAAACAGTATATCTTGCTCTCATAGGTTAGTTTGCTAGCCAATCAGAGTCCAGCAAATTTGAATAATAAATATGCCGAGCTGCTGCCGAAGCCTGACGAAGCAGCCTGACGGAAGGAGCCGGAACCAGCCAAATTTTAATGTAGTCAGATCGAAAGGTCTGTTAATTTGTGTTTTCTGACGTTTTTTACATATAAAATGTTTCACATTACTGGTTAATATTAATAGTTCTGAAATTTGAATGAAATGGACTCTTTAAATAAAGACACTTCCGCTTCCATTTCATCACACAGAGGGCAAAAATACATTTGTGATACAAATTTGTGATCTTTCATTTGCAGGTTGGAAAGGTGTCAAAAGCAGAACGAGTGTTTCTGTTACTGTGGAAGCACACTTTAAAATGACTCGGATCAGTGTGTGTCATCAAATGGGCTGACCCCCCTCACATGATCACGTGACCAGTTCCCCTCTCAATGAGATCTCTATGATCTTCACTGACTCTCGTGAGAACCCATCAGATTATTACAAAGAAGGGTAGAAAACAAAACAGACATTTGCGACAGGAAGATTCTTACAAACTGTTTGACTACTCCGCAGAAGCAACAAAACAGGTGGTGGGCACACAAGCGCACTCATCCCCCAACCCCCCCCCCCCCCCCCCCCCCCCCCAAACAAAAAAAAGACTGCGCACTTCTATATCAAGTGCTGGTGTGCCCCTGTTATCATGTCAACTTACTGCTGACAGTCATATGCATACAGATCAGTAACGGGGGGGTAAGAGCACAAAACTAGCAAAGACCGCTACTAATTCTTGGGAGATTATGGATGGATTTATGAGATTATTGAATTCAGATTTCTGGAAAGTTAAACAGTTTGTTGAAGACGGATTTAGAGTTTAGTTTCTCCGAAGTGAGGAACACATTCTCCCCCAGCTGAAATTATTTAGACAAAAACTAAATCTTCTCTAATAAAAAGCTCGAGCCAAAAAGCGTTTTAGCTCTGGCAAATGTGAACGTGCTAATGAGAGTTAATGAGTTTCATTACTGCACCTGCCAAGATGTGACTGTTTGTTTGGTCCATCTGAGCTGCAGTGAGTCACGTTCTGTTTGCAGGAAGTAAAAACCCGACTTTGAAATCTGTAGAGGCTCAGAGACACATCTGTCGAATCGATAGAACCGAACCGAACCGAACCAAGGCTGTTCTGTGTGTTATTACCCAACATGTACCATCAGAGTTTTAGTTTTAAATAAAGTTTTGATAAAAGTTTTAAAAGGAAGTAAATGACCTTCCTGAAAACCTGCAGTAATAGAAAGGAGATAAAGTTTTCCTTTCTGTCTGTTTGTGTTCTAAATATTTCAGTGTGTTTCAAAACTACCAGCTGCTGTTGCTTGAAGAAGAATCCGGGTGTAAATACATTTTCACTCCGTCTGATTCCACCATGAACACATTTTGGCAGAAGAGCTGAAGTTTCCCACCAATCAGATTTGTCCTGGGTGTGTTTTTACCGCCGGCGGTCTCGTGTTCTCTGGCAGCTTCCGTTTGGATCAATTCAGGATCAATCAATACAGCAGCTGCTGAACCAGCAGAGCTCGATCACAACACAACAACCTACTAGTTAAAGTTAAATGCAGCATCTGAGAATAACCTGATTACACTCTGCCTCACCAGGAACCTCATTTGTTGACAAGTGCAACAAAGACAAATGTAGTTTTCTGATGGGGAACTTGGTTTAGAATTTGTTGTAATAGCAGTGAGCTACAGTAAATCCTGGATAAAAGTCAGTTTTCTCAGTTTAACTAAAACATTATTCATGTAATTCTGTCTTATCTTGAGATTAAACATTCCACAATGGACATATTCTTGTTTTACTTGTTAGCAGTCTGGCTAACTCTTAGTAAATATGAAAAAAAATACCATAATATTTAAAAATACATTGTTTTTGTTCAGGAAATAAGAATTATAGATTCAACCAGCGTCGGTATTGAGGGATTGTTCAGACTTTACACTGTTGATGAAGGTGTGTGCGTGTGTTTACAAAGCTCTCTGTTAGCATAAGGATTAGCTTGATGCAGCCATGCAGCTAATGCTAACACACACACACAGGCTCCAGTGTGAGATGTGCTTTAATATTCAGAGCTCCTTTAAACCTCAGGCTGGGCTTAAACGCTTAAAAAGCTTGAAAAGAGAGAATTAATTAGCATCGGCTCGCTCACTGTATCGCTGTCTGAGATTAAACTTGATCCTTATGCAAATCACAAAAAGTCAAATTTAAAATTTTTGTTTCTGTCCAGAGAAAAGCTTTTCACTTGATGCTTCTGGTTTCTTTTGCAGCGTCAGATAATCTGTTCATCTGCTGCTCGTTTGTTAGCTGCAACTCGTCCTTTCCGGTGGTTTTACAGTGAAACTCATTTGTATCTGTTGGAGCGGTTCTGTTCCATCTTTACTGACTCCATCCATGAATTTATGGTCCGAAACGAGAACTTAAATTACAGGGCTTGTGCAGTTTTACCAGCTTGTATTTTAACATATAAGTGAATATGAAGAAAGAATGAATAAATCTGGACATTGTTTATTACTTTTTATAAAAGTTGGTGAATTTTCTAACTGAAATAGGTAGAAATTTGAAAGGTTCCCCTTCACACTAATTTCCTGACTTTGTATTAACCCAATCTGAAATAATATATATCTAAAAACATTAGGAAAAACTAATTTCCAGCTGTTCAAGATCAGAGTAAGTTTACTGTTTGAAAATTGACCTGGATTTGGGCCTGTACTCATTAACTCATTCACTGCCATTGACGACTTTAGTTTTCTTTTCAAAAACAACCACTTACTGCCAAAGACGTCGTCTCTTGTGTTTTTTAATGGGAAGGGTGAGGGAACAGCTGCGGAACTTTAATTTAATTTCAAGACCAGCACCCCTCTGGACAGCGATTACAAGTGGGAGGAGGTGCCTGCAAATAAGGCCCTGGTATTTTATCAGGAATCTGTGCAGAATGGCAGAGCCCCCTTCAGACCCGAGTTAACTATAAGTTCTGAGAGTCTCTCTAAAAATAAACGGAAGCTATTTGTCCTGCAAATCTGGATTTTTCAGCAATATGTACATTGTGTAAGTCCAGCTGGAGAGTAGCACAACAACTATGACGGTCGACCATGTTTGCTACGGAACAGTTGAGCTAATTTTGCAGGCGTGGTCTCAACTTCACCAGCTGATGAATACTAATGAGCAAAATCAGTGTGATGTCACAATGATGTTCAAATTTGGCTGAATCTGCCACCTGCCCCTGTTTAGAAACACTAAATAAACTCCTGTAACTGAGAAATTTTTAGAATGAAATACAACGAAATAAAGGTGCTAATTTGTCAGAGGACGCTCGGTGGTGAGGAGCGTCTGGAGGGAAGCACGGTCCACTCGCGACTGGATCTCATCCGACCCGGGAGATGACACCAAGACTGGGATCGGATGGGTGAGATGAGACAGGTCGTAGGCGAGGAGCGGGTTTCTGGAGGCAGCGACTGTACTCGCTGACTGCGAGACCAGCAGGGAGGCGGACTGAGAGAGATCGACCAGGACAGGTCTGAGGACAAGGATTACTGAGGTGGATAAACTGCAGCACGGAGGCTAACAGGAGCTCGTGGCAAATGGGACGTATGACTGAGCGCTGTCAGGGTGAGTGACTGTGTCTTTTATCAAGTGGTTGGAGGGGCAGCGGTGACGTGGAGCTCAGCTGTAAAGCTGGATTCATACTGATATGTGATTAGCAGGGTCGAGTTGATAAGTCTTTATGAGCAGCTCATGCTAATAAAGAGCAGCAGATGGTTGAAGTGTGGGAACTCTGGGCTGTAGGTTAGACATCTGCCGTGATGAGCTCCTGACAAATTGTTTCGGACTCTCGCAGCTTGTCTTGTACCTTCAACAGGGGCAGCAGGGATTGGTCAGGAACTTCCTGATACGACACCGTGACGTAACGGCATTCAAATTCAGCCGTTTTACATGAGCGAGTAAAGCAGCTGCTCAGAGCGCAGGATTCAGGAAGATTACTCAGGAATGCACGAATTACGCCAAAAACCACTCTGAATGTCTTTTAAATAAAGAACTAGCATCACAACATAGTTAAAAGCTCCAAAAAGTTGATTTTTCATGATACAGGACCTTTAAGTATAAGAAAAACAGAAAGAGAAGTAATTGCTCAATATCACACCCAGTAGGAAACCAAAAACACCTGTGGACCTAAAATATTCAACATAAAACTCAAAAAAATTTTTGCTTTTCTTCTGGCAGAGCTCCTTTAAATATTATCAAGTTGTTCTCAAAATATTATTTATGGTGCATTCACACCGGCCACTTTGTCAACGTCAAGCAACACTGATAACGCTCCAAATTTGACGTTTGAAGTTGAAGCTCATAACGCCTGACAGTCAGAGCGCATAGGCGTTAAAGCTCGTAAAGCCTGACCAAAAAAGAGCGCGAAGGCGGGGCTTCCTTTGTTATCGGATGTTCCAAGCTATTGCGGATCATATTGAGACAGTGGCTTGGATTTATTTACTTCATAGATCTAGACAACGTCGACGTCAGGTGCATCAGCGCCGTTTGTGGATACACCCCATTCTTCAGATGCGTTCTGAGTTTGGTGAGTTTAACCATTTTCTCCAGGAGCTACGTTTGGATGAGGTTAATTTATCTTCCATTTTGGCTGATCCCGCTTCTTTCCGGCTACGTGCTGTGACGTCTTACGTCACTACGATGAGACGCTCTGATTGGTTGACATGCCGCTTCAAGAGCGTTATCAACGTCAAAAGTTCAGCTAGCTGAACTTTTAGCTTTTCTAGCTTTTCAAGCGTCAACGCCTGAAACGCTAGAAAAGCTTGAAAAGTTGCCGCTCATAACGCTCACAAAGCGCCGCAGAGCCGTTGACGTCTGTCTGACGCCTGTCCACCATAGACTTTACATATAAACTTGTCGCTTATGAAGTTGATGGTTGGGCCGGTGTGAATGCACCATTAGTTTCCTTCAACCAACTAACTGTAAATCCAGAGGTTATTTTATTTGATTAATTTTGAGGGCTCTTACACTGTTCACCGAACAAGACAAAAAAAAACTCAACCTGTGAGAGACTTTAGTTGCAAGAAATTTGTATTCCACCAAACTGCCTATGAATGATACTAAAATCCCAAAGAGTTGTAGGGGAACACGTATTATGAAAGTTTGCCTCTTCAATACGTGTTATTCGGGGCACCACCTTCTTTCGAAGGAATTAAATATTAGAATATTTAATCAGTTTATTTCAGTCTCATAATATGAAGTCGCATGTCCGTCCAGATAGTGACTCAAATCACACATAAAAACTCACTGAATCGGCCAATTAAAATTAAGGTGAATATTTATTGAACAACAAGGAAGACAGACCAATAAACAGACAAACAAATAAACAGTTGAACACGGAATGGAATTAACGATGCTATGAACAGGAAATTACGTCAGATTTAGTATGTTTCTAGAATAAGTGGACTTTCTAACGTTCAAGAATCTTAAACACTAGTAAGAGTGGGTGAGGAAACGGGAAATGCTCTTTTAACACAGAAGATCATTTTGAATTTAAGAAAAATTGTAATTTTGGAGGGGGAGAAAGGGAGGAAAAGATGGAGGCACAGATTTCACTTCCGGGCCACTGAGATACCAACACAACTGTTTTCAATCCTTGTCATGGATTAAATGAAATCGATCTCTTACTTCTTTGCAGCACGGTTGGGAGTTTTCGCTCCTTTAGTTCCCAGAGAGTTCCGTCTGTTTCGAAGTGGTTTTCCTCCAAATGTCGGGACTTTTCCTGGGTTTGGCTGCCGTCTGCTTTGTAAGAATAAGGTAGAGATCTGTCGCTGGAAGGTACTCGTCATGTGTCGAAGGCCCACGGAAAGAATTCTGGGATCTGTAGTTTCTTCCTCCAGCTGGCGACGTGAAGTCTTGATTTTGTGGAATTAAACTATTCAAACAAAATACTTTGCGTGTTTGAACGTGCGTCGAATTTAAAGAAAAATGAACTTTGAGGGTAAAGAAAATCGCGCGTCAAAACGAAAGCTTAAGTGTCTAATAAACGAGGAGTTTGTTAAAATAAAATCAAGAAAAAGGTTTTAAACTCGCAAAACGAGGTAAAAATGATAAAAATGAAACATGAGTAAAAAGTCTAAAAAAAAGTATAAAAAGAAGAAAAGGTATAAGTATAAAAAGTTAGACAGAAGTATAAAAAGTAAGAAAAAAAAGAAGATGAAGTGGGTAGAAACAGTAACTCGCGAGTCCTGCGCAAGCTTAATTATAGACTCTTTTCCCCGCCTGTAGGTGTGGCTATCATGGGTTCTTAGCCAATGAAAAATCCGTTTTGGGGAATTTGAATTTTAGGACGGCCCTTGGGTGTTGGTCACAGATTCCTTTTCATTACATCGAATAAAAAAAAACGCTTGCTCATCCACTCTTTGTAAGACTATCATTGCCATAAATTTTATCTTTTAACAAGAATAAAAGAACAGTGTTTCCTTATTCTGATGACATATTACTTTTTACACAGGCTTTAAGCGAGGCCATTCCACTGAAACCGCTCTTCTCTCAGTTGCAGAGTCACTACGGGTTGCCAGATCGGCTGGTCTCTCCTCAGTACTCGTACTCCTTGACCTGTCTGCTGCTTTTGACACCGTCAACCACCTCATTCTCCTCTCGACGCTATCTAAGCTTGGCATCTCGGGACCGGTCCTCTCGTGGTTCACCTCGTACCTTGCGGAAAGATCTTTCAGAGTCTCGTGGCATGGACAGATGTCCAGTCTGCATGAGCTGTCGACGGGTGTCCCGCAGGGCTCGGTCCTTGGTCCTCTCCTCTTCTCTTTATACACCACCTCATTAGGCGAGATCATTCGCTCCCATGGCTTCTCATACCATTGCTACGCTGACGACACTCAGCTCCTCCTCTCGTTCCCTCCAGACGATACATCCGTCTCAGTGCGGATATCTGCTTGCCTCTCAGATATCTCGGCGTGGATGAGGGATCGCCACCTTCAGCTTAATCTGTCCAAAACTGACCTCATTGTCTGTCCTGCCAGTAACTCCTTACCTCCTCAGATAAGCGTGCAGCTTGACTCCATCACGCTGTTCCCCAAAACCTCCGCCAGAAACCTTGGTGTCATACTGGACAACCAGCTGTCCTTCAAAGAGCAGGTTAACTCCGTAGCTCGCTCATGTCGATTCGCGCTTTACAACATCAGGAAAATCAGAGCCTTCCTCACAGACCACACCACACAGCTTCTGGTCCAGGCCCTGGTCTTGTCCCGGATCGACTACTGCAACTCTTTGCTGGCCGGTCTTCCGGCGTCCTCGGTTAAACCTCTGCAGATGATTCAGAACGCAGCAGCACGTCTGGTCTTCAACCAGCCCAAGAGGGCTCATGTCACTCCGCTGCTCATTTCCCTGCACTGGCTTCCAGTTGCAGCACGCATCAAATACAAAGCTCTGCTTCTGGCTTACCAGACTCTAACACACACAGCTCCTACTTACCTTCACTCCTTCATCCAAACCTACATTCCCACACGTCAGCTACGCTCAGCCGCTGAAAGACGCCTAGCGCTTCCACCACAACGTGGCATGAGATCATGTTCCAAACTCTTCTCCTCTGTTGTCCCCCGATGGTGGAATGACCTACCAAACTCGGTCCGATCCTCAGAGTGGCAGCTACCTTTAAGAGCAGACTTAAGACTCACCTCTTTAAAGAACACTTTCAGTCTTAATGTAGGATTAATTTATGATTTATGATAGCGATTTGAGAATTTATCTCTCACTATAAAAAAAAAAAAAAAAAATTTTTGATACACTTGATGTATCAGCGTCGGAATTAAACTGGACTCCAAACAGTCCGCCTCCTTATATTTTTTTTCCTTCTCTTTGAATTCTTGCTTGTATGTTCGCTCAATGTAAGTCGCTTTGGATAAAAGCGTCTGCTAAATGACAGTAGTAGTAGTAGTAGTAGTAGTAGTTACACATATCAGTATTTGTTCCTGAGTAGTGAAGAAGGGATTTGCAGGTTAATTCAATATATCCTAAGATCTGTAACATGTTTAATCAAAGCATTATTTTAAATCAATTTAGGTTACATTGCTCTTTATAGTGACTTACTGAAGAGTTTCAAGTTTATTTATTTATAAAGCGCCATTTCATGACAAAGTCATTTCAAGGCACTTCACAGAAAAATCAACCAATTAATAATAAAACATTTTCTATCTAAAGGACCAGCCGACTGGGCTGAATTGAAGAGAGTGATTTAAACACGTTTCGTTTTATGCAATGAACAATGTCTCACTAGTTCAGGTAAAAATAAGAATGTTCCTTAGGCATCTCCTGTGGAGAGGACTTTTGATTAGCAGTCATTGATCAGATCACAGTTGAATAATTCTGAAATTCACATGCTTATTATCAGAGTTTCACTGAATATAGTTTTCAGATATACAGTGGGGCAAAGAAGTATTTAGTCAGCCACCAATTGTGTAAGTTCTCCCACTTAAAAAGATCAGAGAGGCCTGTAATTTTCATCATAGGTATACCTCAACTATGAGAGACAAAATGAGGAAAAAAAATCCAGAAAATCACATTGTCTGACTTTTAAAGAATTTATTTGCAAATTATGGTGGAAAATAAGTATTTGGTCACCTACAAACAAGTAAGATTTCTGGCTTTCACAGACCTGTAACTTCTTTAAGAGGCTCCTCGGTCCTCCACTCGTTACCTGTATTAATGGCACCTGTGTGAACTCGTTATCAGTATAAAAGACACCTGTCCACAACCTCAAACAGTCACGCTCCAAACTCCACTATGGCCAAGACCAAAGAGCTGTCAAAGGACACCAGAAACAAAATTGTAGACCTTCACCAGGCTGGGAAGACTGAATCTGCAATAGGTAAGCAGCTTGGTGTGAAGAAATCAACTGTGGGAGCAATTATTAGAAAATGGAAGACATACAAGACCACTGATAATCTCCCTCAATCTGGGGCTCCACGCAAGATCTCACCCCGTGGGGTCAAAATGATCACAAGAACGGTGAGCAAAAATCCCAGAACCACACGGAGGGACCTAGTGAATGACCTGCAGAGAGCTGGGACCAAAGTAACAAAGGCTACCATCAGTAACACACTACGCCGCCAGGGACTCAAATCCTGCAGTGCCAGACGTGTCCCCCTGCTGAAGCCAGGACACGTCCAGGCCCGTCTGCGGTTTGCTAGAGAGCATTTGGATGATCCAGAAGAGGATTGGGAGAACATCATATGGTCAGATGAAACCAAAATAGAACTTTTTGGTAGAAACTCAACTTGTCGTGTTTGGAGGGGAAAGAATGCTGAGTTGGATCCAAAGAACACCATACCTACTGTAAAGCATGGGGGTGGAAACATCATGCTTTGGGGCTGTTTTTCTGCAAGGGGACCAGGACGACTGATCCGTGTAAAGGAAAGAATGAATGGGGACATGTATCGTAAGATTTTGAGTGAAAACCTCCTTCCATCAGCAAGGGCATTGAAAATGAGACGTGGCTGGGTCTTTCAGCATGACAATGATCCCAAACACACCGCCCGGGCAACGAAGGAGTGGCTTCGTAAGAAGCATTTCAAGGTCCTGGAGTGGCCTAGCCAGTCTCCAGATCTCAACCCCATAGAAAATCTCTGGAGGGAGTTGAAAGTCCGTGTTGCCCAGCGTCAGCCCCCAAACATCACTGCTCTAGAGGAGATCTGCATGGAGGAATGGGCCAAAATACCAGCAACAGTGTGTGAAAACCTTGTGAAGACTTACAGAAAACGTTTGACCTCTGTCATTGCCAACAAAGGCTATATAACAAAGTATTGAGATTAACTTTTGTTATTGACCAAATACTTATTTTCCACCATAATTTGCAAATAAATTCTTTAAAAATCAGACAATGTGATTTTCTGGATTTTTTTTCCTCATTTTGTCTCTCATAGTTGAGGTATACCTATGATGAAAATTACAGGCCTCTCTGATCTTTTTAAGTGGGAGAACTTACACAATTGGTGGCTGACTAAATACTTTTTTGCCCCACTGTACATCAAATCATTTTATCACTGTAGTTGAACTGAGTGAACATTCCTTCAGAGCACAGATGTGGGTTTGAAACCTGTAAAGAAAAAGGAGTGATTGAATTAGCTGTGATCACATTAAATAGTTCATATGTGTATTGAAGCAGTCTGGGGACATCTGTGGATGAAGAGGGGGGGTGCCCTCCTCGGGTGAGACTCGGAGCCATTCTGTCTGACGTTTGAGATAAACCAGGATGCTTTATCCAAACACAAAAGGAGGTTTTCTAAACACATTCGCATTTGCTATAAATTATCTCAGCAGGGTATGTGGCTTCAAAAGGGCTTTTTCCAGACCAGGTTCTGCTGAAAACTGTTTTCACAGTGGGGGGGTTGACAAACTTATAGACGAGCCGTCGTAAATGTCGAGAATGACACGATCCATTCACAGAGAGAGGAAATCCTGGCTTTTTTTATGACCCCAGGGGATGTAAAGCTGAGAGAACAGTCACTGATACACACACGCTTCTTCAGTTTGATTAATCAGAAATGAGGCTGTTGATGCGTCCTACAGAGTGTAAATGGAGATTTCAAAGCCGATTGGAAAACACGTTTCTGAATGTCTAATTTTTAACCCAATTTGTAGCTCCCAAGGAATGGACCATAAAGCTTCATCTGTATTTGGGTTGTTGGTTCATCGGTTTGTAGTGTGTCATATGACTCCTTAGCGAGGTGGGGTTGGAAGGAACCGGAAATCTAGATCTTTACTTCTCACGTGTTTATTTTTTAAATTGACCAACCGGACATAATTTTAGCTAAACGTTGCAGCCAGTGAGCTTATATTTATAGAGGGGACATGCCAGGCTTTTTACAATGGCCAATGTATGCAAAGTTGGCTGCCATGTTGAAAAAGACAGTAAATAATTACACATTGCTTGGCAGGTTCAGTTAAATCACCATAGCGTGCTTATTATAAACTTTCCAAAATTTTTTGGGTGAATAAGATCCAATATTAATAGCCTAGTACTGAAATTTGGTATGTATAACATATTTTTGGGCTTTATCATGTATATAACTTGGTCTGAAGGTGTTTTTTGTCATAATCTTTAAATAATTCAATATCAATAACACAAAAAAACTGAACAATAATTTAAGTTATTTTCTTCCCACATACAAGAACTTTTGTTAATTTAATGAAACAATCTGTAACTGGACATCAACAAATTGTAGCACTTCAAACATTTAATATGGGAAATAAGTGGGCCCCAGCTACGTACGATTATTCGGGGGCTTGACAACATCCCTGCATTCTATTAAAGAGTAGAAAGAATCTGATTGGTTAAACTAATCTTCCTCAGGTATCTTCTCTTCATCAGCAGCTTTTCTCTCAGACTCTCGCTCTCTCCGACCGATGGAGTAATCCAGTGTTGAGATGAGTTGTTTCGGATCGATACCGAGCTCACCCACTCTGCAGCCTGGGTGTCAGAGGGTAACCTATCTAACATGGACGTCAGCTGAAACAGCGTAATAAATGTAGTAATTCAGCAGCATGCACACACACACACACACACACACACACACACACACACACACACACACACACACACACACACACACACACACACACGCACACGCACGCACACACACACATACACAGTGTAGGAGGCTTCATAAACCCACAGTCACTTTGGTGTGCTGCTGTTTCCTTCATAAGATCAAAGTCCACCTATCTAAACAAACACCTGAGTCCTTTACCAGGATAATTTAGCCAATTTTTAATTCTTTTCTTACTTTAAAAACTGTACGAGATGTGATCCGCCCAGTTTCACCTGTTTTAACCCCGTCTGATAGAAGAATGTCACTAATAATCTGTTCGGTTTAATTATACCTTTGGGGTTTTTTTGTGAAAGCTGAGATTCCTAGTCACAACTATGTAAACTTTAATCCTTAAACCTGAAAAATCCAACACAAATGGTAAGAAGAACTAAACCATTGTGTTTTTAAATGGGTCTTTTTCACATTTCATCAAATTTCCTCCACAGAACTCCTGAATAAGTCGAACAGATGAGCAAAACAAATGCTTGTAACTTACTGCAGACCATAAACTCAAACAAGATGCAGCCTGTTTGATGAATCCAGGTCAATCTGAATTAAAGCATCAAGGAGTTCAAGTTCTTCCCCAGAGTCACAACGTTTTTAAAGATCAATAAACAAATAGCTGGTTTTTTATTATTTTTTGAAGGCCACAGTTAAAAAAAGAAACACTGTTCGTAACTGTGGAGACATAAACCCTGATGATGTAAACAAATATGCCATTACAGCTGATTGGCCCTGTCCCAATACTTAGCAGAAGGGCATATAAGGGCTCGAAGTGCGTAGTGAACAAGTGCGCAGAATAGCAGGATTGGGACAGTGAGCAGTTCGTGCCACAGTGTTCTTTTTCCATGACAACCAAAATGGCAGTACCAGTCACTGTTTGTGCTATTTTCATACTAGAAAGGATTTTATAACTCCAACAAACATTTGTTTTGAGGAGAATGAAGCACAGGAACCAAAGGAGGTGTATAAGACAGAATAAGTGATTAAACTGTTAGTATATCAAGTCCGAAAATACACGTCAGTACCGTTATTAATTAATTATATCTTTTATCAGATATGTGACACATCTTTCCAACAGAGAATCAATCAATTGTAATTACACGTCCAGATAATAAAGTAAAATATTATTATTTGCAGTCTACACTTGAGAAAACGTTTTTTGGTCTGGATGTTCACTTTTTTGGTCTCTTCTTCCATCAAAATTCACATGCAGCAATGCATTGTGGGTAATACTCTTCACTGAAGTCGGCTCCGATGCGGGCTTCGGTGAAGTGTGGATCAAGCGTTCGAAAGGGGCGGAGCCAAGGGCACGACTCTCCACTCTTGGAGAATCGGGACACCCTACGCACTTGCGCCCCTCATCGGGAACGCGCATTTGAAGTGCGCAAGGGCGCAAGTGCGGGTATTGGGACAGGGCCATTGTCATCTTCAAACCTCCCGTTATTGCTGCTGCAGCACAAAAATACTTAAAGGCCCTTTCATTAAAAATGGATTTTCTGAGGTTTCTTTTGAATATTTTAGCTCCACATGTGTTCTTACCTTCATAGTGGATGTGAAAACCAGTCAACAACTTCTCTTTCAGTTTTTATCTCTCAAACTACGCAGGTGGCGATAAAACCTGAGTTCCCTCGAGTCCGAACGGTCTGTATTTGTTTCGTCACAACTCCTTTGTTCGTTAGTATTCATCAGCTCCTGCAGTTGAAGCCACACCTAGCATGCTGCTGGCTAAAAGCTGTTAGCATAACATAGCAAACAGGAAGACATGATGTCTGACATTGCCATGAGCAGTGAGGCAGGAAACAGTATACCTTGCTCTCATAGGCTAGTTTGTTAGCCAATCAGAGTCCAGCAAATTTGAATAATAAATATGCCGAGCTGCTGCAGAAGCCTGATGAAGCAGCCTGACGGAAGGAGCCGGAACCAGCCGAATTTTAATGCAGACAGATTGAAAGGTCTGTTGACGCTACGGGGACGCCATCATCGTCGACGATGCCAGGGACCTTGTTGTGTTTAATCGAACATAGCTTCCGAACAATAAAAGATAGAAACTTACTTTCCCCCCCCTCTAAATCGGGAGAATCCAAGCTTTCAGACGGTAGTTCCAGCATCGCTCTAGCCCATTCACAAGGGATACAGTGTCGTGTCAAAGTCGGTGTTCCAATCAGAGCCTTTGTCTTTTGCGCATGACGCGCGGTTGTCAATTTTTTTTTTCTTATTCATTGATATTTAGTGTGGGTTTTTCTTGAATAAAGTGTGATATTCTAATTTTCGCCTAATTTTTTTTGTATTTTTTATTCTAATACTCTTTATTTCAAGCAAAGGAGCGTCATTTACACAGCAGTTTATGATATTTCAATTCAAAATAAAAAAACAAGGTATAGGACATTATGGGGCATTGAAAGGTGGTGTTTTAGTAGCATTTAAACAAAAAAAAAGTCAGGCGAGGTTAATTTCTCCAAAAAACCCTTGGTCCCCAGAGGGTTAATTAGACTTTCCTGACATTTTTTAGATATAAAACGTTTCATATTACTGGTTAATACTTAAGAAATAACCACAAAGTCCTGAAATTTGTATGAAATGGCCTCTTTAAAGGACAGTTTAATTAATGCCATGGCTGATGATGTGAGGATATCCACTCAGATGGGATCCACTCTGTCTGATTCAGTGTCATTCGGTGTTCCTCAGGAATCAGTCCTGGGACACTGAGATGTTTCTGTTTCATCCAGTCACACACTGTTGGAAGCAACAAAGTCTGAATATGTTTCAACATTCTTGAGTTTCAAATGCTGATTAATTAACAGTCTCATCACTATGAGTGAACCGACATCATGTCTGACATCTGAAAGGAAATCTGAGAGGTTCTTTTTTATTAAAATCGATTCATTTCTGAAACCTTGCTTATGGAATGTAAATAATGTCTCAGGTGAAATTATCTTCACAAATCCAAATAAACATCTTTCATCTCATTAAATCATGTATGTGTGAATATGACCCTGCTGCAGAAACATCTCAGACTTTAGCTCCAAAGGTGTGAAGGAGAATCTGAGAACTGAATTATCTTTGCGCTCAGAACCACTAATGTCTTTAGTTTTTAGTGCTTGTGAGTGATTTTTAATTCCTTCAAATGAGCCACGAATGTGGAAGAACATTTCTTTTTGTCTCTTGATGTTCTTTAATTTGAGATTTTTCTTTGCATCTAAAGCTGCGCAGCGATCTGACTGAATGTGGAGAACCAAAATTGAATTGCTTTTTTCTTCGAGCATCTTTCACTACATACAGGTGTTTTAGTCAAGGTTGTGGAAAATTTTGTAATGGAAGGTTTAAAGTGTGACCCTCAGGTGTCTTTTTATGGTAACGTTGTCACGTGACATCAGGTTTCTCTCTCTGTTAGAACATTAACTTGAGAATGTGGCTCTAAGTGTGTATCACTTGCTGCTGTTCAAGCTGAGGAAACGTCTTCAAACCTGAGGAGTCTTCAACATGCTTCAGCATACTTCAACAGGCAACAACATGCTTCAACATGCTACAACATGCTTTAACACACTACAACATTCTTCAGCATGCTACAACATGCTTCAACATGTTTCAACAGGCTACATGCTTCAATGTGCTTCAGCATGCTACAACTTGCTTCAGTATGATACAGCTTGCTTCAACATACTTCAACAAACTACAATATTCTTCAAAACTCTACAGTATGCTTCAACACACTGCAACATGCTTCAACATGCTACAACATGCTTCAACATGCTTCAACATGCTACAACAGGCTACAACATGCTACAACAGGCTACAACATGCTTCAACGTGCTACAACATGCTTCAACATGCTTCAACGTGCTACAACATGCTTCAACATGTTACAACATACTTCAACAGGCTGCAACATGCTTTAACGTGCTACAACATGCTTCAACATGCTTCAACATGCTACAACAGGCTACAACATGCTACAACAGGCTACAACATGCTTCAACGTGCTACAACATGCTTCAACATGCTTCAACGTGCTACAACATGCTTCAACATGTTACAACATACTTCAACAGGCTGCAACATGCTTTAACGTGCTACAACATGCTTCAACATGCTTCAACATGCTACAACAGGCTACAACATGCTACAACAGGCTACAACATGCTTCAACGTGCTACAACATGCTTCAACATGCTTCAACGTGCTACAACATGCTTCAACATGTTACAACATACTTCAACAGGCTGCAACATGCTTTAACGTGCTACAACATGCTTCAACATGCTTCAACATGCTACAACAGGCTACAACATGCTACAACAGGCTACAACATGCTTCAACGTGCTACAACATGCTTCAACATGCTTCAACGTGCTACAACATGCTTCAACATGTTACAACATACTTCAACAGGCTGCAACATGCTTTAACGTGCTACAACATGCTTTAACGTGCTACAACATGCTTCAACACACTACAGCATGCTTTGACACGCTTTAACATGCTACAGCATGCTTCAACACACTAAAACATACTTCAGCATGCAACAACAGTCTTCAACACACTACAACATACTTCAGCATGCTACAACAGTCTTCAACATGCTACAACAGGCTTCAACATGCTACAACATGCTTCACCATGCTACAACAATTTTCAACATGCTACAATTTGCTTCAACATGCTTCAAAAGTCTGCACATGTTAATAATCAGCTTTTAATTATTAACATCATCCATGTGAATTAAAACATATCAGTCTCCAGCAATGTCTGGAATCTCAAACCTTGTAAAGCTGAACGTCCTAAAGCGTCCTTATTATGTTTCCTTAACGCCTACCTCCTTACCTCGTCAGTCCTTGCTATCTAAGTAAAAGTGAAATCTCAGAACTCTTCTACCAGTTGTGTATTTTACATCTAAGATGATGATTCAGCTTCTTCTGTAGCTCTTTCACACACACACACACACACAACACTGTAGTTGTGAAGGTAAAACAACTGCAATTTGAGACATTGCTTAAAGAGTGTGTGTGTGTGTGTGTGTGTGTGGGGGGGGGTTGTTTTTCTGACCTCCTGAGGACCAGTTTCCTGACTTTTACTATCTTTCTGGGGTCCGAGGGTTCTTGTGGGGACCGAAGCCTGGTCCCCATGAGGGGGACTCCCCTTTTTAGGGTTAGGGTTTAGGTTTATAGGTATGGTGTGAATAGAGTTTTAGTTAGTCTTAGGGTTAGTTATAGATCAGTAATGGTTAAGGTTAGGAAAAGGGTTTGGGTTAGGTATAAATCTAGTTACTAAAATCAATGGAAGTCAATGGACGGTCCCCATAAGGATACCAAAACACACTTGTGTGTGTGTGTGTGTGTGTGTGTGTGTGTGTGTGTGTGTGTGTGTGTGGGTTTGTATTTCTGACCTCCTGGGGACCCGTTTTCTGACTTTTACTATCTTTCTGGGGTCCGAGGGTTCTTGTGGGGACCGAAGCCTGGTCCCCATGAGGGGGACTCCCCTTTTTAGGGTTAGGGGTTAGGTTTATAGGTATGGTGTGAATAGAGTTTTAGTTAGTCTTAGGGTTAGTTATAGATTAGTAATGGTTAAGGTTAGTAAAAGGGTTTGGGTTAGGTATAAATCTAGTTACTAAAATCAATGGAAGTCAATGGACGGTCCCCATAAGGATACCAAAACACACTTGTGTGTGTGTGTGTGTGTGTGTGTGTGTGTGTGTGTGTGTGTGTGTGTGTGGGTCTGTGGGTGGGTGGGGGTGTGTGTGTGTTGTCCGGGGCAACACTGTCAGCTTGGTTGTCAATCAGGATTATTGTTACAACAGGCGTTACCGTGGCAGCAGCCACCACTGGCAGGCTGCCGGTTATCGGGTGTGTGTGTGTGTTTATGTGTTTATGTGAGTGCGTGTGTTGATCTCAGGGTTTTATGGATGAAGAGTGTGTGTGTGTTACAGACTCATCCTCCTCTCTAATAGATACTCTCTTTATCTCATCCCTCTCAGGCTTTCTCCATTATTTTCCCTCTTCGCCTGACTCTCTCTCTGTTTATTATTCCGTTTCTCCCTCCTCCTCCTCCTCTTGTCTCCTCTTCCTCTCTCCTCGTCTCATCATCTCTTCCTCTTCCTCTTACATTTTTTCTTCCTGTATCTCTCCTTCCTCTTTACCTTCATTTTACCTTTTGATCTTTTTGTTTCTCCGCCTCATGCTCCATCTTTTTACGTGTCTTCATCATTTCTTGTCCTGTTCTTCCACCTCAGTGGTTTCCTCTTCCTCTCTGTTTCCTCCTCTGCTCATCTTTTTTCCTACATTTGTCTCTTTCCTCTAATGCTTCCACTCTTCTTTCACCTCCTCTTGTTGGTCTACGTTCACTGATCACTCTGACATTGTCCGTAGAAAACTGAGAGACTTGAACTTGTCATTCTGCTTCCTTTTTTGTCTTTTAATCTTTCTGTCCCATCCTTCCCATGTTCCACTGTTCTTTTACATTTCATCTCCTATCCACTCTTCCTTTCCTTTCTCCTCTATCTCTTTCCTTCCTGTCACTTATTTTTATTCCCTCTCTTCCTCTTCAGTCCCTCCATCTCTGTCCTTTCACTCCTCTCCTTATTCTTCTCGCCCTCTTGTTCACCTCTTCCTGCTGGAAGTCTGTTCACTCTCAGGTCCAGTGAATGTTTTTAACTAAAGGATGAACATTTCCTACTTCCTCTTCATCAGCATCATCATCCAGAGTCTATTCAGACCTTCCATCCAAAAAAATCCAGAAGATTTCACAAACTTACTATTTACTATTTATGATGATGAAGATGATGATGAGTGAGTTTATTTCTTTAAAAATGATGAATGGCAACTAGAAAATGGTAATTTGGAGATGTTTATGCAGGTTATTAAGATGCATGTCTAGGTTTTCTGCTGTTTGGAGGGTGAAGAGGTGTTTACCTGAAGCAAAGTGATTCTTTAACAGGACAAGTGCAGAAAATCACAAAATAACCAAAGAAGAAGAGGAAGGCAGCAAATAATCAGGGAGCAGAAAATAGAAATGGGGTAAAAGCAAAGAGCCTAGTGTGGGCGAGTCGGAAGTACTTCAGATATTTAAAGACTGCAGAAGGTTTGAAGGTGGCAGTGCAGCTGACACGGTTACAGACTGACAGGTGACGTGCATGAGGTGACGTGCATGTGATGAGGTGCATGGGGTGACGTGCATGTGATGAGGTGCATGTGGTGACGTGCATGTGATGAGGTGCATGGGGTGACGTGCATGTGATGAGGTGCATGTGGTGACGTGCATGTGATGAGGTGGCTTCAGACCTCTCGTTTGTCTGAGGTGGGTCTGTATGGCAGATTAGGAAGGTTTCAGTGTCAGTCTGTGGTGTGTGTGTGCGGTGTCAGAGTGTGTTCATGTGCTGTAGGAGGTTCATCACGTTTCTTCTAGAGTTCTGACTCTGATCATCTTCTTGGTTTGTCTCACTATCTGCTGGAGGAGCGTTGCTGAACCAGGAAGTGATACAGCTTTTAGGTGGGGGGGTGACACCACAATCTGATAAAAAAATTAAGGAACTGAAACCGGAACACAAGTTTATAACAATGTTCCTGATCATTTATCACATTCATGACCCCCCCCTCTCTCTCCCTCCCTCCATCTCACTCTCCCCCACTGTTGTTCTTCCTGTCCTCTTTCTCTTTTCATCCATCTTCAAACTTTTGAATAAAATGAAGTAAACTTTAGAGGGATTATTTGCTCAGGTTTGAACATCTTCCTGTGCCTGTCTGACACGAGTGTAGGAACTCTGATATGACGACGTTCAGCTCAGCTTAAACCAATCAGAGGCAAACAAAGTTTCTTTCTGTTTATTGTGGATTATCCTCCCTGTTTTTCCAGTTGAAAACTGCGTTTCAAGCAGTGAAAGTGTCTTCCTGTCTAAACCGCCGCCTGTCAGCTCCAACTCCTCAGGATTATCCTTTAACCCCCTGAACTCCGACTCCACCTTAAATTTCGGCTTTGATACGTTCTGAAGGTGAAAAGACTTCAACAAAATCCAGCTTTACGGCAGCGTCTCATATTCCAGGAGGATTTACTCCAAGTTCAGAGCTAAGTGAGCTGAAACTTCAGCTCCAGACGCAGGAACACAGCAGATTATTTCAGGCCAAATGATGATGAGATGAATTGAATTAAAGTTCATTTCATGGGTAATTTAAGGCAGCACCAATTCTGCTTAACCAGCCACATTTACTGACATTATTTAATGTCTGGGTTCAATTTGGAGAAAATTGGGGTTGTGATATGTTACATGAAACAGCTTCTTCATCTGCTGGAGCTTTATACAGATGCTTTTATCCAGTTTGAATAATGAAAGATAAAAACGTTTGCTCACGTTCCCAAATTACAATAAATGTCAGCATAAATACTGAGGACTTCCTGTTTCACATGCACATGAATCTCTGAATGAGACACTTTGTTCTGTTTCACAGAAAATGCAGAAGTTTTATGTGACTGTGGGTTGAGCTGGTCTTCAGATCTCTGCAGTCGGTTCAATGAGACGAGTCCAGCTCAGTCTCTAATCGTTGCTGTTTGATTCTCTGATAGATGATCAGTTAATCTTGTAAGTGGGATTAAGTAACATAATGAGGAATAAAACAACAGCACATGAGTCTGGATGTTTAAAACCTGCTGTGTTTGCAGCCAGTTTCACGCATGCCAACTATAGGACCTGGTAACAAGGTCCAGGGTTTGAATCTGGGGTGGGATATTTCTACATGGAGTTTACATGTTCTCTCCATGCATGGTGGGTTTTCTCCGGGGACTCCGGTTTCCTCCCACAGTCCAAAAACATGCAAGAGGTTAATTGGCGGCTCTAGATTGTCCCTAGGTGTGAGTGTGTGTGTGAATGGTTGTTTGTCTCTGTGTGGCCCTGTGATGGACTGGTGACCTGTCCAGGGTGTCCCGCCTCTCGCCCTATGACCACTGGAGAGAGACACCAGCTTCCTACGACCCCTGATCAGGAAGAATCAGGTTTAGAAAATGGATGGAGACAAAGACATTTTTGCAAACAAAGAAAAAAAAACTAGAGTGAAATGTACACAAAGCCTCTTTCTGCTAGAACTTGTAGAGGATTATTTAGTCCTCTCTTTAAAAAATAGGGGGTGTTAACGAGGGTCACCTGATCAGGTTTTTAAAAGAATCCAGATTCATGACTTCAGAACCAGATCAGGTTTGGCATGTGAGTTTGTGTTTCTTCCACTGAGGTGCAGATAATCAGTCCTAAAACAATCAATTCATTCCTTCAGGTTTCAGTGTCAGACGCTGTTTGTTGGATTTCTGTGTAACACAAAGCAGCAGCAACATTCAGAATTCCCGTTTCCATGGTGCAGTGAATGCATCAGGATTTAAAGTGAGGTGGAAAATAAAAACAAGGATGCTGGTTTATTTACTGTGAGCTGGAACTGTGATGTGATGAATCTGTGCCCTGCAGATATTTAGATACACTTTCAAACCTAGAGGGGGGTCAAAAGTGCCAGCATTGTTTTTAGCAGGTAGAGACTTCAAACAGCCAAATATAATCTCTCATATTCAGAGAAACTGATAGAATTTTGTTGTCTTATCTAAAGCAGGCCTGCAGTATTCCTCTCAACAGGAATGTAGTTAGTGGTTTCAGTTTAACCATCGAAACACCTGGATGGGAATTAGAAACCAGATAAAAATACCAACATTCTCAGGAACAACTTTTTATCGCCTTTTAAATGGTAAAACGTTTCTGTAGTTTAAAGGTGTTTAATGACGTGTTAAAACAAAAACATGATCCCAGAAGTCTTGTGGTTTCAGAGAGGAATGACTCGCTCTCGTCTAACAGCCTCATCATGAACTTTGTATTGAAATTAGAAAAAACTGTGAACAGACTATGGATGAGCTCTGACTCTTATTTGTTCAGAATCCTGTTAAAACCAGTATCTCGTTGAACTGTTAGCATCAAGTAACCAGCAACATTCATGAGGGAGATTCTTAAAATGTTTCAGGGTTTCCAATTTCCTCATGAGAGTCACGGGTCCTCGCTCGCACATCGCTGGAGTTTGAAACACGTTCACCAGGAAAATGTTCTAAAAATGGTCACAGAGTTGTCTTACACATCTGGAACACATCTGGACCAGATCGGGACTCCATCTGAACCAGATCTGGAACACATCTGGAACACATCTGGAACACATCTGGACCAGAACTGGACTCCATCTGGACCAGGTCTGGACTCCATCTCGACCAGGTCTGGACTCCATCTGGACCAGATCTGGAACACCTCTGGACCAGAACTGGACTCCATCTGGACCAGGTCTGGACTCCATCTGGACCAGAACTGGACTCCATTTGGACTCCATCTGGACCAGGTCTGGACTCCATCTGGACCAGGTCTGGACTCCATCTGGACAAGATCTGGAACACATCTGGACCAGATCGGGACTCCATCTGAACCAGATCTGCGACACATCTGGACCAGATCGGGACTCCATCTGAACCAGATCTGGAACACATCTGGACCAGATCAGGAGTCCATCTGAACCAAATCTGGAACACATCTGGACCAGAACTGGACTCCATCTGAACCAGATCTGGACCAGATCTGGACTCCATCTGGACCATGTCTGGACTCCATCTGGACCAGATCTGAACCAGATCTGGACTCCATCTGGACCATGTCTGGACTCCATCTGGACCAGATCTACACTCCATCTGAACCACGTCTGGACTCCATCTGAACCAGATCTGGACTCCATCTGGACCAGATCTGAACCAGTTCTGGACTCCATCTGAACCAGATCTGCAACACATCTGGACCAGATCAGGAGTCCATCTGAACCAAATCTGGAACACATCTGGACCAGAACTGGACTCCATCTGAACCAGATCTGGACTCCATCTGAACCAGATCTGAACCAGATCTGGACTCCATCTGGAACATGTCTGGACTCCATCTGAACCAGATCTGGACTCCATCTGAACCACGTCTGGACTCCATCTGAACCAGATCTGGACTCCATCTGGACCAGATCTGGACTCCATCTGGACCAGATCTGGAACACATCTGGACCAGAACTGGACTCCATCTGGACCAGGTCTGGACTCAATCTGGACCAGATCTGAACCAGATCTGGGCTCCATCTGGACCAGATCTGAACCAGATCTGGACTCCATCTGGACCATGTCTGGACTCCATCTGGACCATGTCTGGACTCCATCTGGACCAGATCTACACTCCATCTGGACCAGATCTGAACCAGATCTGGACTCCATCTGAACCACGTCTGGACTCCATCTGAACCAGATCTGGACTCCATCTGGACCAGATCTGAACCAGATCTGGACTCCATCTGACCCAGATCTGCAACACATCTGGACCAGATCAGGAGTCCATCTGAACCAAATCTGGAACACATCTGGACCAGAACTGGACTCCATCTGGACCAGATCTGAACCAGATCTGGACTCCATCTGAACCAGATCTGGACCAGATCTGAACCAGATCTGGACTCCATCTGGAACATTTCTGGACTCCATCTGAACCAGATCTGGACTCCATCTGAACCACGTCTGGACTCCATCTGAACCAGATCTGGACTCCATCTGGACCAGATCTGAACCAGATCTGGACTCCATCTGAACCACGTCTGGACTCCATCTGAACCAGATCTGGACTCCATCTGGACCAGATCTGGACTCCATCTGAACCACATCTGGACTCCATCTGGACCAGATCTGGACTCCATCTGGACCATGTCTGGACTCCATCTGGAACCCTGACTTTAGTTTCTGTGAGTCTCTGAGAAGCGTGAGACATCTTTGG
This sequence comes from Pachypanchax playfairii, assembly GCA_006937955.1. Lineage (NCBI taxonomy): Eukaryota > Metazoa > Chordata > Actinopteri > Cyprinodontiformes > Aplocheilidae > Pachypanchax > Pachypanchax playfairii. Next base: position 85,594 of record SSNP01000051.1, read on the forward strand.
GAGGTTTTGCATTCAGACTCTGAACACTGTGACTCGATTGTAGTTTGTGAGTCTTTGTGAGTCTCAGTCAAGATTCCTCGTGATTCCAACTGAAATTATGGATATCTTCTGCTGGTTTTGTGTCTCAGTCAGATCCTGGTTTAATCTGTTCTCTGTCAGTGATGTCAGAGTGAAGAGAGTCACTATCATCCAAACCGGGCAAGATGTCACCTCCAGTACTTATTTTCCTTTAGAAGATGTTGATGATGTTGCATTAGCAGCTTTTTCTGTAATTTATTCTCCTGTGTGAGTCACTCAGGTCTCTGATGCCACATCAAACACACATCAGTCAGTTAAAACCGAACAATTGAAGTATTTTCTCTTTTTCTTTTGAATCTCAGGTAAACAAAAGCAGATTTATGTTGTAATATTGTTATTATTTCACATTTCTGGGAGCGAATTTCTGATTTCAAACAGATTCTGTTTGTCTCTCATCTCATTTTGTTTCAAACACTGACTAAACATAGAGAAAACTGCACAGGATCATCATCATCTGAAATCCAGAGACTGATAAGAAATATGTTTAACACTAACACATGAAAAAAAACAAAGTCGAACATCGTCAGCAGAATTTCAATCAAATTACAGGGAGCTGCAGAGAAAAAGGGCAGATGTCGTCGTTCCATGTGTCTCAGGAAAAAAAAAACTTTTTTCTGTTGTGGAGATGATGATGAGTGTTCAGATCCACCCAGGTATCAGACATATTGACACAGACCCTGGAGATGAGACAGGGCTGATGGAAGGAGACAGAACAAAAGGAGAGAGGTGAAGAAATAAGGTGTAATGGAGGGAAACAAGGCTGAAATAATACAAACCTATCCAGGTCTCATCAAATAGAACATGGGGTTCTTAATTTAAAGTTCTACATCAACCCCCCCCAACACACGCTCACTTAACCTGATTCATGTTTTAGTTCCTGAGTTCAGCCTTCAGGTCCGACTGCAGCTAAAAATCACTCGTTTAAATCATTTTTAATTACTTTGTTCTTTTTAAGTCTGATTGTGTAAAACTAAATCTCTTGGAATGAGTTTAATAATATGGATGTTTCTGTTTTTTCAGCTACCTAGCGGTGACCCAGTTCAGTCCAATCCACGCCCGGAAGGCCTTCCCCTGCTTTGACGAGCCCGTCTACAAGGCCACGTTCTCTCTGACTCTCAGTCACGACCCACAATACACCTCTCTGTCCAACATGCCCGTGGAGAGCAGCTCGCTGTCAGACGAGGACAGCTTGGTGACCAATCGGTTCTCGCGGACTCCTCGAATGTCCACATACTACCTGGCCTGGGCCGTCTGCAACTTCACCTACAAGGAGACGCAGACCGACAGCGGCGTGGTGGTAAGTACCAGAACTTTCCTTTAACTATAAACAACTCACATGCAGAAGATTCACAACTAAAAACTCCAAAAGTTCTTGATTGAACAGTTTGTTAAAACTTAAAAACAACATTGTAAGGATTCTCTTATTTTGACAAACCTTCAGCATGTGTGTGCAGTACCTCCCTTATTGTGTTCTAAACTCCACATGGTGTTGGTTCTGTCAGCCTTTCTTCTTCTTCTGTGTCATTTTGGCTCCTCGCTCTTCTGGGACTCGTGTTTATCTGGAGTCTGAGGAGAAATTCTCTAATGAAACCCATCTGAACACACGAGCTCCTTCCCTCAGCATCATCTCTGACTGTGTCTCACATCAATCAGTCCTCATCTCGGGGGTTAAAACATGAAATATGAGCTGGAGTCATTATCATCAGACAATAATTGGCATAATTAAGCTCTGATTGGGGAATAATGGCTTGAGATTTGGAGCCACAGAGGAGGGATGATTGACGGTTTGGATTAAAGCCACTGCTGTTGTTGTTTTGGGTGTATTGTCTATGAACGCACAATACTGCAGACCTGTTGTTGTTGTTTAGTTTTTGAATCCTGCATTTTAAAGAAGCTGAAGTCTGACCTGAAGTCTGTAGAGCTTCCTAACTGCACCGACCTTTAACAGACAGCCTTATCAGTGTTTGTTGTTTTACAGATTGAAGCATGTTTTTGTAGCTCATACCTCTTCAGGTTTATTGGATGATCATGTAGTTCATGTTCACCATGAGTGTTTGGTTGTCTTGTATTTTTTAAATCTTTTATGTAACTCAACATGAAAGCCATCGCTGTGTCACACGGTGAGAGGTTTCCTGTTTAAACATTTCTTTATGTGTTTTATTGCTGCGATGTGCTGAAACACTCTGCAGTTTACAACCCAAAACATGAAGCTATGAAATGATTGTTTACAGGTTTGTCCTGATTGCAAATGATAGGTCTCATAAAGTAAACAGTTGGACTTTTATGACTCACCTGTTTAAGTAGCAGCTGCTTCTGGAGAAGGAAAGTGTTCTGATAAATGATCCCTGTTCTCCTTTCACACGTCCTGATTGATCTATGAACAGCCGGCTTTGAGGCTTCCACTCAGGGAAACTGGCCTCACTACACATGTAAATATGAGTCACAGGACTGGCTATAGTGCGTTCACTGACTGCGGGGGTGGTGGACTTTTGGTTTCTGGGACTGCTGATCACAAGTCAAGTTTAAAAGTCAGTGCATGAGCCACCTGTCAGTTAACCTGTTTAACCCAACACTAAACCAAGAGCTGCAATCCAGAGTTTTCCCCGTTTCAGGAGTTCTGTATGAATTTTTGAAATTTCATAAAACTAAAACTAAGACATATCACGCGACCCTTACCTGACCCTCACTAGACCCTCACTAGACCCTCACTAGACCCTCACTAGACCCTAACATGATCCTCACTAGACCCTCACTAGACCCTAACATGATCCTCACTAGACCCTCACTAGACCCTCACTAGACCCTAACATGATCCTCACTAGACCCTCACTAGACCCTCACTAGACCCTCACATGACCCTTACCTTACCCTCACTCGACCCTCATATGATCCTCTCTGGACCCTCACATGATCCTCACTAGACCCTCACATGATCCTCACTAGACCCTCACATGATCCTCTCTGGACCCTCACATGATCCTCACTGGACCCTCACATGACCCTCACTCGTCCCTCACATGATCCTCACTAGACCCTCACATGACCCTTACTTGACCCTCACCCGACCCTCACATGATCCTCTCTGGACCCTCACATTATCCTCTCTGGACCCTCACATGATCCTCACTAGACCCTCACTAGACCCTCACTAGACCCTCACTAGACCCTCACATGACCCTTACCTGACCCTCACTCGACCCTCATATGATCCTCTCTGGACCCTCACATGATCCTCACTATACCCTCACATGATCCTCACTAGACCCTCACATGATCCTTCACTAGACCCTCACATGATCCTCACTAGACCCTCACATGATCCTTCACTAGACCCTCACTAGACCCTCACTAGACCCTAACATGATCCTCACTAGACCCTCACATGATCCTCACTAGACCCTCACTAGACCCTAACATGATCCTCACTAGACCCTCACTAGACCCTCACTAGACCCTCACATGACCCTTACCTGACCCTTACCTGACCCTCACTCGACCCTCATATGATCCTCTCTGGACCCTCACATGATCCTCACTAGACCCTCACATGATCCTCACTAGACCCTCACATGATCCTTCACTAGACCCTCACATGACCCTCACTCATCCCTCACATGATCCTCACTAGACCCTCACATGATCCTCTCTGGACCCTCACATGATCCTCACTAGACCCTCACATGATCCTCACTAGACCCTCACATGATCCTCTCTAGACCCTCACATGATCCTCACTAGACCCTCACATGATCCTCTCTGGACCCTCACATGATCCTCACTGGACCCTCACATGACCCTCACTCGTCCCTCACATGATCCTCACTAGACCCTCACCCGACCCTCACATGATCCTCTCTGGACCCTCACATTATCCTCTCTGGACCCTCACATTATCCTGTCTGGACCCTCACATGATCCTCACTAGACCCTCACATGATCCTCACTAGACCCTCACATGACCCTTACCTGACCCTCACCCGACCCTCACATGATCCTCTCTGGACCCTCACATTATCCTCTCTGGACCCTCACATGATCCTCACTAGACCCTCACATGATCCTCACTAGACCCTCACATTATCCTCTCTGGACCCTCACATGATCCTCACTAGACCCTCACTAGACCCTTACCTGACCCTCACCCGACCCTCACATGATCCTCTCTGGACCCTCACATGATCCTCACTGGACCCTCACATGATTCTCACTCGTCCCTCACATGATCCTCACTAGACCCTCACATGACCCTTACCTGACCCTCACCCGACCCTCACATGATCCTCACTCGACCCTCACATGATCCTTCACTAGACCCTCACATGATCCTTCACTAGACCCTCACATGATCCTTACTAGACCCCCACGTGATCCTCACTAGACCCTCACATGATCCTCACTAGACCCTCACATGATCCTTCACTAGACCCTCACATGACCCTCACTCGTCCCTCACATGATCCTCACTAGACCCTCACATGATCCTCTCTGGACCCTCAGATGATCCTCACTAGACCCTCACATGATCCTCACTAGACCCTCACATGATCCTCTCTAGACCCTCACATGATCCTCTCTAGACCCTCACATGATCCTCTCTGGACCCTCACATGATCCTCACTGGACCCTCACCCGACCCTCACATGACCCTTACCTGACCCTCACCCGACCCTCACATGATCCTCTCTGGACCCTCACATTATCCTCTCTGGACCCTCACATGATCCTCACTAGACCCTCACATGATCCTCACTAGACCCTCACATGACCCTCACTCGTCCCTCACATGATCCTCACTGGACCCTCACATGATCCTCACTGGACCCTCACATTATCCTCTCTGGACCCTCACATGATCCTCACTAGACCCTCACATGATCCTCACTAGACCCTCACATGATCCTTCACTAGACCCTCACATGACCCTTCACTAGCCCCTCACATGATCCTCACTAGACCCTCACATTATCCTCACTAGACCCTCACATGATCCTCACTTGACCCTCACCCGACCCTCACATGATCCTCTCTGGACCCTCACATGATCCTCACTGGACCCTCACATGATCCTCACTCGTCCCTCACATGATCCTCACTAGACCCTCACATGACACTTACCTGACCCTCACCCGACCCTCACATGATCCTCACTCGACCCTCACATGATCCTCACTAGACCCTCACATGACCCTTACCTGACCCTCACCCGACCCTCACATGATCCTCCCTGGACCCTCACATTATCCTCTCTGGACCCTCACATGATCCTCACTAGACCCTCACATGATCCTCACTAGACCCTCACATGATCCTTCACTAGACCCTCACATGACCCTCACTCGTCCCTCACATGATCCTCACTAGACCCCCACATGATCCTCACTAGACCCTCCATGATCCTTCACTAGACCCTCACATGATCCTCTCTAGACCCTCACATGATCCTCTCTAGACCCTCACATGATCCTCACTGGACCCTCACATGACCCTCACTCGTCCCTCACATGATCCTCACTAGACCCTCACATGACCCTTACCTGACCCTCACCCGACCCTCACATGATCCTCTCTGGACCCTCACATGATCCTCACTAGACCCTCACATGACCCTCACTGGACCCTCACATGATCCTCACTCGACCCTCACATGACCCTCACTCGACCCTCACATGATCCTCACTAGACCCTCACATGACCCTTACCTGACCCTCACCCGACCCTCACATGACCCTCTCTGGACCCTCACATGATCCTCTCTGGACCCTCACATGATCCTCACTGGACCCTCACATGACCCTCACTCGACCCTCACATGATCCTCACTAGACCCTCACACGACCCTCACTCGACCCTCACATGATCCTCACTAGACCCTCACATGATCCTCACTAGACCCTCACATGACCCTCTCTAGACCCTCACATGATCCTCTCTGGACCCTCACATTATCCTCTCTGGACCCTCACATGATCCTCACTAGACCCTCACATGACCCTCTCTAGACCCTCACATGATCCTCACTAGACCCTCACATGATCCTCACTAGACCCTCACATGATCTTTCACTAGACCCTCACATGATCCTTACTAGACCCCCACGTGATCCTCACTAGACCCTCACATGATCCTCACTAGACCCTCACATGATCCTCTCTAGACCCTCACATGATCCTCTCTGGACCCTCACATTATCCTCTCTGGACCCTCACATGATCCTCACTAGACCCTCACATGATCCTCACTGGACCCTCACATGATCCTCACTAGACCCTCACATGATCCTCACTAGACCCTCACATGATCCTCTCTGGACCCTAACATGATCCTCACTAGACCCTCACTAGACCCTCACATGACCCTCACTAGACCCTCACATGACCCTCACTCGTCCCTCACATGATCCTCACTAGACCCTCACATGATCCTCTCTGGACCCTCACATGATCCTCACTAGACCCTCACATGATCCTCACTCGACCCTCACATGATCCTCTCTGGACCCTCACATGACCCTCACTAGACCCTCACATGACCCTCACTCGTCCCTCACATGATCCTCACTAGACCCTCACATGACCCTTACCTGACCCTCACCCGACCCTCACATGATCCTCTCTGGACCCTCACATTATCCTCTCTGGACCCTCACATGATCCTCACTAGACCCCCACATGATCCTCACTAGACCCTCACATGACCCTTACCTGACCCTCACCCGACCCTCACATGATCCTCTCTGGACCCTCACATTATCCTCTCTGGACCCTCACATGATCCTCACTCGACCCTCACATGATCCTCTCTGGACCCTCACATGATCCTCACTAGACCCTCACATGATCCTCTCTAGACCCTCACATGATCCTCTCTAGACCCTCACATGATCCTCACTAGACCCTCACATGATCCTCACTAGACCCTCACACGACCCTCACTCGACCCTCACATGACCCTCACTAGACCCTCACCCGACCCTCACATGATCCTCTCTGGACCCTCACATTATCCTCTCTGGACCCTCACATGATCCTCACTAGACCCTCACATGATCCTTACTAGACCCCCACGTGATCCTCACTAGACCCTCACATGATCCTCTCTAGACCCTCACATGATCCTCACTAGACCCTCACATGATCCTCACTAGACCCTCACATGATCCTCACTTGACCCTCACATGATCCTCTCTGGACCCTCACATGATCCTCACTGGACCCTCACATGACCCTCACTCGTCCCTCACATGATCCTCACTAGACCCTCACATGACCCTTACCTGACCCTCACCCGACCCTCACATGATCCTCTCTGGACCCTCACATGATCCTCTCTGGACCCTCACATGATCCTCACTAGACCCTCACATGATCCTCACTAGACCCTCACATGACCCTTACCTGACCCTCACCCGACCCTCACATGATCCTCTCTGGACCCTCACATTATCCTCTCTGGACCCTCACATGATCCTCACTAGACCCCCACATGACCCTCACTAGACCCTCACATGATCCTCACTAGACCCTCACATGATCCTCTCTAGACCCTCACATGATCCTCTCTGGACCCTCACATGATCCTCTCTGGACCCTCACATGATCCTCACTGGACCCTCACATGATCCTCACTTGACCCTCACATGATCCTCACTGGACCCTCACATGACCCTCACTCGTCCCTCACATGATCCTCACTAGACCCTCACATGACCCTTACCTGACCCTCACCCGACCCTCACATGATCCTCTCTGGACCCTCACATTATCCTCTCTGGACCCTCACATGATCCTCACTAGACCCTCACATGATCCTCTCTGGACCCTCACATGATCCTCACTGGACCCTCACATGATCCTCACTAGACCCTCACATGATCCTCACTAGACCCTCACATGACCCTTACCTGACCCTCACCCGACCCTCACATGATCCTCTCTGGACCCTCACATGATCCTCACTAGACCCTCACATGATCCTCACTAGACCCGCACATGATCCTCTCTAGACCCTCACATGATCCTTCACTAGACCCTCACATGACCCTCACTCGTCCCTCACATGATCCTCACTAGACCCTCACATGATCCTCTCTGGACCCTCACATGATCCTCACTAGACCCTCACATGATCCTCACTAGACCCTCACATGATCCTTCACTAGACCCTCACATGATCCTTACTAGACCCCCACGTGATCCTCACTAGACCCTCACATGATCCTCACTAGACCCTCACATGATCCTTCACTAGACCCTCACATGATCCTCACTAGACCCTCACATGATCCTCACTAGACCCTCACATGATCTTTCACTAGACCCTCACATGATCCTTACTAGACCCCCACGTGATCCTCACTAGACCCTCACATGATCCTCACTAGACCCTCACATGATCCTTCACTAGACCCTCACATGACCCTCACTCGTCCCTCACATGATCCTCACTAGACCCTCACATGATCCTCTCTGGACCCTCACATGATCCTCACTAGACCCTCACATGATCCTCACAAGACCCTCACATGATCCTCGCTGGACCCTCACATGATCCTCACTGGACCCTCACATGACCCTCACTCGTCCCTCACATGATCCTCACTAGACCCTCACATTATCCTCTCTGGACCCTCACATGATCCTCACTAGACCCTCACATGATCCTCACTAGACCCTCACATGATCCTCTCTAGACCCTCACATGATCCTCACTAGACCCTCACATGATCCTCACTAGACCCTCACATGATCCTCTCTGGACCCTCACATGATCCTCACTAGACCCTCACTAGACCCTCACAAGACCCTCACTAGACCCTCACATGATCCTCACTAGACCCTCACATTATCCTCTCTGGACCCTCACATGATCCTCACTAGACCCTCACTAGACCCTTACCTGACCCTCACCCGACCCTCACATGACCCTCACTCGACCCTCACATGATCCTCACTAGACCCTCACCTGACCCTCACTAGACCCTCACATGATCCTCACTAGACCCTCACATGATCCTCACTAGACCCTCACATGATCCTCTCTGGACCCTCACATGATCCTCACTAGACCCTCACATGATCCTCACTAGACCCTCACATGATCCTCTCTAGACCCTCACATGATCCTCACTAGACCCTCACATGATCCTCTCTGGACCCTCACATGACCCTCACTCGTCCCTCACATGATCCTCACTAGACCCTCACATGACCCTCACTTGACCCTCACATGACCCTCACTAGACCCTCACATGACCCTCACTAGACCCTCACATGATCCTCACTAGACCCTCACATGATCCTCACTAGACCCTCACATGATCCTTCACTAGACCCTCACATGATCCTTCACTAGACCCTCACATGACCCTCACTCGTCCCTCACATGATCCTCACTAGACCCTCACATGATCCTCTCTGGACCCTCACATGATCCTCACTGGACCCTCACATGACCCTCACTCGTCCCTCACATGATCCTCACTAGACCCTCACATGACCCTTACCTGACCCTCACCCGACCCTCACATGATCCTCACTCGACCCCTCACCTGATCCTCACTAGACCCTCACATTATCCTCTCTGGACCCTCACATGATCCTCACTAGACCCTCACATGATCCTCACTAGACCCTCACATGATCCTCTCTGGACCCTCACATGATCCTCACTGGACCCTCACATGACCCTCACTCGTCCCTCACATGATCCTCTCTGGACCCTCACATTATCCTCTCTGGACCCTCACATGATCCTCACTAGACCCTCACATGATCCTCACTAGACCCTCACATTATCCTCTCTGGACCCTCACATGATCCTCACTAGACCCTCACATGATCCTCACTAGACCCTCACATGATCCTCTCTGGACCCTCACATGATCCTCTCTGGACCCTCACATGATCCTCACTGGACCCTCACATGATCCTCACTCGTCCCTCACATGATCCTCACTAGACCCTCACATGACACTTACCTGACCCTCACCCGACCCTCACATGATCCTCTCTGGACCCTCACATTATCCTCTCTGGACCCTCACATGATCCTCACTAGACCCTCACATGATCCTCACTAGACCCTCACATGATTCTCACTAGACCCTCTCATGATCCTTCACTAGACCCTCACATGATCCTTACTAGACCCTCACATGATCCTTCACTAGACCCTCACATGATCCTTCACTAGACATGATGATTCTCTTGTATCCCAACTGGAGTTTCACATAAGCAGCACTTGTTAGATGATCTTTGTTCTGTATTTACAAACCTCTGAAGACTGAGAGCAGATATATCGGTTACATGTCAGCAGATAATGTAATGAAGTCAGAAACATTCGTTATCTCAAGGTGACACACCAATTAAGATGTGAACTGGAGATACAACCTTCTCTGTTTTAAGATAACAGGTAATTAATTAGCTTCCCTCCAGCTCGTTATGGCTTCATTACATCTATTTTTCCTGTCTGCAATGTGTGATGCGTTTGGATGAGTGGAAAGCTGGACGTGGACCCTGACTGGCTCCCAAATGCTTCTATATTTAAACTCAGGGTCTAGTTGAGAAATGTTGAAATGCCTCAGAGGTATTTCTTTATCTCCTGTAGCTCAGAAAACACTGGATCATCCTTCATGAAAGGAGATAACATTCCACAATCCTTTGCAGTAGCTTTCAAAGTGATGTGTGATTGTTTTCAGGTGATATGAGCAAAATATCATGTAGAGAAATCTGACTGTCAGTGCAAGAAATCTGACACAATCATATCACTCGTCATTGTTTCCCTTCTTGAATCATTCACCTTGAAAAATGAACACTTTTACATTAAATATCATTAATATAAAATAGTAGACAATGTGAAATTATTATTTGAGAACGCTAACCTCATTCTAAAATCATGTTTTAACATCTCACATTAAGTACTACGAACCAGTACAAGATCTCTGTAAGAAAAGAGACTTGACGTGGTGACAGTGTCAAATATGGAAACAAAAAACAGTTTCAACTGATTTCACTACTGCTTCATGGCTACTGACAGAAATGATCATCAGGAACTTCCAGAAACAGAAACAAGGAATTCTGTAAACAAATCATTCGGCTTTAGAGAGTGATGGTTTAAGATTGTCCAGCCGTTTAAATCTGAGCAGTTTTGTCCTGCTGTCAGTGTCATGGCTCATATACCAGGATACAATACACAGTATGTATGATACATGGGATACGATGCCCAGCACGTATGATACATGCAATACGATACACGGTGTGTATGATACATGCGAGACGATACACTGCGCCTATGATACATGCAATATGATACATGGTATGTATGATACATGTGATACGATACACTGTGCATATGGTACATGCGATACGATACACAATGTGTATGATACATACAGTATGATACGGTACACGGTGCGTATGATACATACGATACGATACACGGTGCGTATGATACATACGATACGGTACACGGTGCGTATGATACATACGATACGATACACGGTGCGTATGATACATACGATACGATACACGGTGCGTATGATACATACGATACGATACACAGTGCGTATGATACATACGATACGATACACAGTGCATATGATACATATGATACGATACACAGTGCGTATGATACATACGATACGATACACACATAATTGTGTTTCCATTTTCAGTGCAAACACACAGTGTAGAGTTTGTTTAGTGTTTTTGTGACTGAACCGATTCCTGTGATTCTGTGAGAAACTGAAATCAGAATTTTTTGTCCAGTATGTCACACACAAGGAATTAGATTCTTGGTCCTTTTTTTACTTGTACTTGCAGACCGACATGTATAAAGATAAATAGACACACAAATCTTTGATAAACAACAACCTTTTTATGCTGAAACTGAAATCAGTGTACTAATATGAAACTACCTGCAGGAATCAGGCTGTTAAGGTTGTTTTATGTCATTTAACTCAACCATCTTTCTGTTCAGCATCAGAATCATTTGGCCCAATTCCATCCCATCCAGAACCGGACCACTCAGCTGCAGCGACACATTTTCAGTTTCTCTCGCTCAGCCTCATGTTGTTTATTTTGTGTGATTCTGATTTAAATTTCAAATCAGTCAGCTGTTAGTTTCACCTGTTATCATCCATTTCCAACCATAACATTAAAAACAGAGACAGGTCCAAGTTCTGGTACAAGGACGGGTACATTTGCGACCTTGTTTCTCCTCCTCCCTCCCTCCTTCCTCTCCTCCCATCATCTCTCTATCAGTGTAATTACAGCTCATCCATCTCGTCTGGCAGAAACTCAAGGACAGCTCTCCAACACACATGCTGCCTTTGTCTCCTTGTTACTGAATTATAATTTCGGCAAGAAGCTGTTTTAATGACGAATCATATCTGGGTCATTTATAACCATCACCAGCCTCCGACGCTCTCACATTCAGTTTGTGTTGTGATATTCGGGTGGAATCAGTCAGGCTTAACTTAGCTTCATAATGAACAGATTAATCTTTATTTTTCTTCTTTCCATTTTTACTCACTAAAAACAAAAATCCATTATTTTACATTCGTCACAGTGAACAAAAGAAAACAAACATTCAGAAAGTCTGAATGAAACGTGGCCGCGATCAGTCACAGCAGCTCGGATCAACGGCTGGATGTGTTTACGGTCTTGAGTGACTCGGAACCAGGCGGCCTGGAGGAACAACCTGACTGGTTAGTTCAGCTACAGAACAGAGCAGATTAGTGTCACTTTACATGCCCCCACAATAATAAAACCAAATCATTAACTTTAGATTTAAAGCAGGTTCTGTCTGGTTTGAGTCCACATATTTGGATCTGAAGACCAGAACTTACCCTGAACCTACCCTCTAGTTTCAGTTCAGTTCTGTTGTTGAGCATCACTGATGTTGTTTGGACATCCGGGCTCCTGTAGAAGATGGAAACTGCTGATTGGCTGTTTGTGTATTGAGTATATCCAACTCGATCCTTTTGCCTTTATCTCCTTTGGTATCAAAAAAACCCTGCAGACGGGTCAGATCAGTCCTCGCCTGTCTTTAACCGAGTCGGACCCGGATTGGGGTTTACAGACAGAATGCAGATTTTATATTAATCAACCCAATTACTGTTGTGCAGAAATGCCAAATTGAGTTTTTCGGCTTGTTGTTTTCCAATTAAACAGGCAATTTCATACAAATTTCATGACTGTGTGGTTATTTCTTAAGTATTAACCAGTAATACAGTATGAAACATTTTATCTCTAAAAAATGTCAGGAAACACTGATTAACAGACCTCTCAATCTATCTGCAGAACGAGCAGCAGCTCGTTCATATTCATTATTCAGATTTGCTGGACTCTGATTGGCTAACGAATACTAATGAACAAAGGAGTTGTGACGAAACAGATACAGGCCGTTCGAACTCGGGTTTTATCGCCACCTGCGTAGTTTGAGAGATTAAAACTGAAAGAGAAGTTGTTGACCTGTTTTTACACCCACTATGAAGGTGAGAACACCTGTGGAGCTAAAATATTCAACAGTAACCTCAGAAAAACTGTTTTTAATGGAAGGGCCTCTAACAGTTTTTGGGGGTCAAAATAAGACAGTTTTATTTTTGTTGGATCCATTTCTGTGTTTTAGAAGTCACCCGAGTGTCTTTAGGCCTTTCTGTTCATTTTAGTCTCACGGTAACTGACTGAAAGAGAAATGTCTGAGAAACAGCCCGAGGCTTCACGGGGTGAAGTGAAAATGTTAAGGAAAGCCAACGCTTGATGGCTGTTAAAAGTGTGAAAGTTTCAGCTCAGTGCACAATCCCACAGGATGTTTTATTGTCATCAGAGGTGTTTTGGACCTGCAGCACAGCTGGATGCTGTAGAAAAAAAAAAGGTTTGGACAACAAAAGGGTGAAACGGGCAGTTTGGAAGATTTAGTTTTCTTCTTTCTGTTGCAAACAGAACTGGTTTACTTTGGGATTTAATTTAAAAGTGTTATTAGAAAATTCTGAATCTTTTCTACATACAATTACAGTAAAATAAGATTTTTCACATATGTTTTAGAATTGTATTGAATTATATTTGATCAAGTATTCAGCTCCAACAAAGTAATTTAAGTTAGAAAAGTTGTTTAGCATTATTTCAGGCAATAAAGATAAAGAACTGGTTATTTCTGAAGCAAAACAACAACTGGGTCATAAAGACCTGGGGTCTCATTTATAAAACTTACTAAAATCGTACTTAAGCTCAACAAAAAAAATCTACTTACATCAAGTAAGTTTGGGACCTATAAAACATGGCGTACGCACAGCTGCACGCAATCTCTGCTTTATAAATCACACTTTACCTAGAAATGTGCTCAGGTGTTTCTTGATCACATCCCGCCCTCAACACGCCCACTTTCTACCATAAATGGTCAATGCAAAGTGAGGTGGAAAAATGAAAGGAAGTGCTTTTTGGAGGTCACAGTAGTGGCATAACAAATAAGAGAAAATCCACGGAGTGGCACAGCGTTGCTGAAACCGTCAATGCTGTGAGTTCTTCAGAGAGATCTGTGGCAGATATAAAAAAAATAGTCCAATCTGAAGGTGGAGGCAAAAAAAGATGGCTTGCCACCTCCAGAGTGTGTCTGCCATTGGCGGAGGCCCTGGCACTTCTGATCCCCCACAGCTCGCCGTTAGGATCTCAGCAGTACTTGAACTGGCCAGCATGCATGGCATCGTGTTGGAGAAGGAGGGAGACACTGACCATGCAGAGGAGACTAAGCCTTTTATTACAGTAATACAGATTAAATGTGTCACAAAACCAAATCTCGTTCTCTATAAATCGACTGAACTTCAGTTAGAAAAGTAGCACATTCCATTCAGCCCTTCAGCCATCGGGGTGCCAGGCTCATGACCGCCGCGTGTGCTCCGATGCTGCGAAAATTCCTTAACAAACCCACTCTGATTCTTCAAGAAGCACAGCAAAATATCACATGTTAAGATCACTAATCACGTTCTTCAGCCCCGCTGATGACACTGATTCTGATAAATGAAGACTCCTACCTGTAGCTCCGTCATCGCTTCAGTCCACATATCTGCCCCGGCTCTTCTCGAGCAAACCGAACCTCCCCGAGATCCTCTGTCCTCCTCATGCCACCCCAGTCACATGCACAACCCTCTAAACAGTCCGTGGAGGTATTATGTTTTTAACAATATTGCTTTTTATGAAAACGGTCCATATCAGCATCAGAAGAAAAATTGCAACCTTAAACAAACACTTCTTTACATCCAGGTTTCACTGGAAGATTGAAAGAGTTCAGGTCTTGTTTTAGTGCAGGAAACCATAAAGATGACTTCATACCAAACTGATCATCAGTCTCCAGGATCACTGATGAAGACACGGTCCCTTCAGCTGCAGGTTGAAACACAGAAACCAGGATGTGCTTCTGTTTCCACACAATAAGAACAGGATGTGAGAACGATGCAGGAAGCAGCATGCACGTGTTTTCACAATCTGCAAACAGATTCTGGATCTGCTTCGTGTGTCTCTCTTACAGCTTCACTCTCATATTAAAATCCTTGTTTTAGCCTGAAGGCATCAGATACGCTGCTGTCTGTTTGTGGAGCAGCTTCCTCTGACAGAAACATTAATCCTCCCCCCTCTTCATCCTCCTCCTCCTCCTTCAGACCTCTGAAAGGAGCAGCTTTATGTGACGGAGGACAAATAAAACCTTCCTCCGTCCTCTTCCTCAGAGCTGTGGAGAGAAAAGCTTCACTCAGTAAATGATGCAACTGGGTGCATCAGTCTGGATTTTAAACTTTGAATCAGAGAGACGGAACATGAATATTTACAAACTTTATTCATGAAAAAGTTTCTGATGAAGAACTATTTTATTCCTGCATGTCATATTTCTGTCATTTGAATCATTTTCACTGACGTTCGTGTTAGTTTCGTGATTTTTGGACCCTTTCCTTTGGCCTCCTTACAGCAGCCCAAGAGTCTCATGTTCGTGCCTTACACTATGTACAAGGAGGTTTATTGTCGTTATACAGAAGCACAACGAAATGGATTGGAGACATATTTTCTCTCTCACTCTCCCGAGGCAGCCACCTAGGGCGCCAGATGAGAGTATAAGATACACATACATATATGCACGTATAAACTTATATGCAGAAACCAGAAAAGAACACATGAGGGGAGATAGGTAAAAAAAATTCCTCTCACGCAGCACCCACTGGGTGGCGCTGTTTGAGATTGAAAAAAAGCCTTAGCGGGGGACAGTAAACGAGACATGTCGAGAACTTTTGTAGGGATGTGAAGTGCGATCAGTGTGTGTATGCATGCAGAGAAGAGTCAAGGACACCATCTCTGGGCCAGAACCGATTGTTATGTCTGTCTTCAGTCTGTTGGCGTCCAGTGGACAGGGTAAGGGAGGGGCTGTGGTCCTCCGTACTCACTGCTCCAGGAGACTTTAGTGCATTGGCCTTGAGGCCAGCCGAAACAAAGATAAGAGTAATTAGATCGAAGCCGAAGAATTTCAGCAGCTCCTGTTGTCCATATGGTGCACTTTTGTGGAGAATCCCAAACAGCCAAATAAAACCAAATTACATGAAACAGCCAATCAATCACTCCTCCACATAGAACCGAACCTGCAGCTTCTCCAAGATGACACCCATTCTTCCAGTGAGATCCAACACATCAGTCTGTGATCCAGACCCCCGAGCTTTCTAGTCCGAGTGCTGCCAGATAAGGTTAAATACTTTCCTTATTTTCCAAATTTGTCAATACGTCAGGTGGCTGCCAGCTCCAATCAGCAGGTTCCCACGTCAGTAATCCAAATAAATACGTCCTCCACCGACAAAGCGTGGGTCGAGTCCGAGCATGGTGGCTCCCCCTTCTCAAGCCTCAATTGTAGTAAAAAAAAGTTCTCCAATGTGTAAGTGACCACGATACCAGATCCATATAAATTTCCAGTTCGTAGCAGCCAGTACAGAAGGCACAGAGACATGCAGACATGAGACAGAAGCAGGAAAGGGGGGGAGGGTTGAAGAAGATAAGGGAGAAGCTGCGAAATGCGACTGTCCTCGACAAGAGCAAGAGCAATAATTCCTTGTCTTGTTCAGAAGTTCACGACCAGGTCGACGGTCTGGTCTAGGGCCCGACCGATATGGATTTTTTGATACCGATATAAAGACTTTAGAGCAGGCCGATAGCCGATACAATGGCTGATAAATCCATCCACCAGAAAAAATTTAAAAAATGTTACTGAAAGCTAAAACACTGCATTCTAAGCTCATTCTTAAGAACTATCTGAATTATTCACTGTGATGACCCACATCAAAAACGTCTTTCTTCCTAAAGTATTTTTACTTTACAATTTAATTTTCTACACTTTAATTTTCATTTTCACTAGATTCCAACGTTTTTATTTATTTTGTTCTGATCAGACGACGTTCAACCTGAAAGTAAACATGTTCCCAGATGTCAGAGGAAACAGCGTTTCTGTACCTGACAGCTTCATCTGAGACTTTATTCCACAAAGCATTTAGATTCCAACTAACTGACGTGCATCGAGTCTTCCTCACAGTTTGCTTGACCTTTGAACTCTGGTACCAAAAACCTCCAAATAAAGAGTCATTAAAAACAAACTTTCTTCACACCAACATCCTCAAAGTTTCAGACTCGTCACAGCCCGGCTCATACGCCATGACAAAACGGAAACACACTGTTATAATTTGTTATAGGATTTGAGTATTTATTAACAAAAATGAAATAAAGGAAAACAAACTAAAAGAAAATCAAGGCCAACCTGAAATCAAACCAAAACCACAACATAACTAGAGAACCAACAATCAACCAGCATCTAACCCCAAACCAACAAACCTCTTGGACTACCTGTAACACCCTGAACCAGGACAGTCACCATGAATGTGGTACAGCTCAGCTTTCTAGACCAGGAGAAATTGAGCCCAGGTGTTCCAAGTCAGCAGCTGACTGACCACGCCCACACCTGGAAAAAACAGAGCGGATGTTATCCAGGTGAACTCAGACATCATGCTTTAAAACTCGCTTTTATTGTTTAATCAATAAACAGTAACATTTACAGCCAATAGAACCAATTAATTAAAAACCCACTTTATAACCAGATGTTCCACCTACACAAACACATCGACACACAAACATCTCATACTAATCAACGAAAATGAATCAAATTCAAACTCACCACAAAACTGACTGTTCAACCTGTCCAGGTGTAGCCCCGCCTCTCGACCAGCAACCGCTGGAGATAAGCACCTCCCCCAATCAATTTATCCCAAATCTAATGAATATTTGAACAAGGTTTCTGTCTTGTAACTGAAAATAAAATTTGGATGTTAAACTGTAGCAAACAGCAGTGTAACCGAGCAGGAAGCTCGGAGCTTCTGCAGGAAGTCATAAAAATATCCCTGGGATATCTGGGACTTTTCCAGGTTTTATTGTTGAATCTCTTCTCTTCTTTATCCTCCCTCATAAACAGATGTTTGTTTTGGTCGTATTGTAACTCTTCTTTGTAAGAATCCCTGTTCTATAATGAGATGTTTCCCCTTCAGGGAGGATTAAAATGTGACAGAATCCAAACAAACGGAGTGGGTCGACCCACTGAGCTGCTCTTTGTCCTCCATCTTTCCTCCATTCTGCTCGTTATTCCTCCACTTCCTGTCATTTCACCAGCTGGCAGGATCCGAAACCCGAGATCATTGGTGTTTATCTACCAGCTAATTGCTGCTGGAACCTGAAGACAATCAGGTTTCTACTGGCAGCACACCTGCCTTGTGCTGGAACACAGACAGAACCATCCGTCACACTCCTAGGGTTCTGAAAAGGTTCTGGATAAAATCTTCTGAATTAGCAACAACATCACATCCTGTTTTATTAGATCAGATGTCTGTAGGCTGTAAGGATTTACGTAGTCAGGTGGTGCAGGTAACCATGGAAACGATAAACTGATAAAACCAAACCAGATTCACCTGAAGCTGACATGTTTTATTGGTTTAGTAGATGAATGGACCTGATGGTTCAGTTCACTCATCACATGCTCACATCTTCTAAATCTTCCTGTTTATGCAAAGAGATGTGGATTATTCCCAATAAAATAGTTCCCAATAAAAGCAGGTTTAAAATGAAGCTGCAGCTTCTGTTGGTCCTCCTTTTGAGTAAAAGTGAGGCCAATTCTCCCATAAACCTCCTTAATAACATGAAATGTCACATTAACATTCAGTAATGTGATAATAAACGTCCCGTTAATGACTCAGAAGCATCATAAACTGCAGGTCACATCAGAACTTTCAAATGACTTGAGCTTCCTTCAGCATGTGGGACACTTAAACACAGGTGAAATAGATAAGTCGTGGTTTCACTCAGAAGCTGCAACAATTGAAACTTTTCAAATTAAAAGTTGAGTTTTACTTTGAAACTACCTTCTTTCAAAGATTAAAAAAGGCTTTTCCTTCCTTCCAAGTCAACAAGCCTCCTTTTGTATCTGGACATCCACAGAATGACTTGTATTCTCGTTTAACTTCACCAACTGTCTCATCTCGTCAGTGTGATGTCATCAGCTGATGCCACAATTTGAATGGACGTGTTTGTGGCGCTGAAGTCGTGGGTCACTGCTGTTTGTTACCTCAACGAACAGCGACTGCTGATCTCAAAGTCAAGGACCCACGAACGCTGAGAGGCTTTCTGTGATTGTGGGCTCTCCGGGCGCCGGTATGAGTTGTTAAACCATCCATCAAATTACCGTGGCAACCGAGCGTCCATCACCCCATCCATCATCCAAGGGCAACAGACGGAGCGTCAGAACACAGCCAGAGGTGTCACGGACGAGTGGAGAGATAACAAGGAGAGAAGAGGAGAGGAAGATGAAGAGAACTTAAAAATGTTCTGGTTGCTCTGTTGGGTCGGAGCTGCAGCCGTCAGAGGGGCTTCTGTTTAACTGGACCTGATAGGCTGATTGATTCATTTACTGGAATCCAGCTGAAAAGTGAAAGATGTTTCAGACGTGTCAAAACTTTTTTAAATCAAACGTTGGGACTCGCTTCTTGTCTTTCACTTGATGAGTGACAGCAGTGGAATGAATGATCACCAGAAGAACCTAAACCCACCAAAACAGACGGGATAAACTCAGATTAACTCCTGTATGGACAGGCTCCTGTAACTGCTGGACAGTTTTGTTTTAGATTTTCTTACTTATTATGTCAGTAAATACTTTATTTGGATAAAACAGTTACTTTTTAAACTCCGCTCCATCTTTAATAAAATCCAAAACAAGCCGCTCTGCGATGTCGAACTCCCAATTATTCAGTCGTTACTTTAAATTTTGAAAGAATCCTGTAAACCGAACTCTTCTATTTTACTGGTGTTCTGATTTAAATGTAACAGAGGTCAAAGGTCACCATCCAATCACAATTCAAGTTTGATACATTTCTGAATATTGTTTGATTAAATGAGGGTTCGGTGATGTTTGTCTCATCTCCTTCCAGTTAAAAGTTCTCACCCATTCATCAGTAGGAAACATCTCCAACTACAACTTTTTTCTTTTATACTCTGCATATCAACTTTCTTTAGCAGCTTATTTTATCTAGAATATTCCTTTTTTAAAGTTTACATCTTTTAATAAGAACCTTTTTGTTTTGCTGTTTTTGTTCCGTCATGATGCTTCGCTGTTTGTTTGTCTGATCTAACTGGGACTTCAGAACCGGTGGTTTCCGTCAGTAGTTGTTATATTTAAACAGCTGTCGGAGTTAAAATGATGGAAGGAGATGTTTGGAGTGTTTGGAGGGAGGGACGACCGTCAGACAGCGAGCAGACAGACAGACAGTGACTCTGTTCTCACCTGCAGTCAATTTAAAGTTTCAACTCCAAGAAACCGACATGTTCGAGTCTTCTAGAGAGAAATCCACAGAGACCAGGAGGAATGGGACAGGTTGAATCCCAGGACCGCTGCGTTCTTGCAAGGCTAACCGCAGAGCTACCGTCTGATAGTTTTCAGTTTTGTAGTTTGAGTCAAGCATGTTTCAGTCCTGAGAGACACTGTGAACCTGCAGGAACTCGTGAGTCAATGTAGTCCCCTCATGTGTGTGTGTGTCCGTGTCCCAGCCCGCCCGCACCCGCCCCAGTGAAAAGTGTGCCGCATCCGGGCCTCACCTCACCGGGGAGAACACGACTCCAAGCATTTAAGGAATCCTCAGGAGACTGTATTCAATTCAGCAGCTCCCCGGCGGCCGGACGAAAGAAGCAGTGATTTCAATAATCCCCCCAACCGCACACACACACACACACACATGTACACCTAGCTGATGTGCAGTCTCTGAGATGGGTTCTTTGGGGGAGGAGAAAGTGTGGCGCACATGAGAGGAACTCAGTATTTTTATGAGAACTCAGCAAACGGGACGACACAAGAACTGCAAAAATTTGTTACAGCATTTGCTTTGTGTTCAGACAGGGAAGCATGCATGTTTGGATCAGGGTTCTGTAACGGTACCAGTTTGGATCAGAGTTCTGTGACGTACCAGTTTGGATCAGGGCTCTGTATCAGTACCAGTTTGGATCAGGGTTCTGTGTATTTTGACTGAGCAGAGCTGGAACAGAATTTGCATTGTTACTGTGTTACTGTGTGAGTGTGTGTAATTAGTGTTGTGGATCAGATTAGTTCCTTCATCCATTACAGAAACACAGAGGAGAACCAGAACCTTTCAATCACTTTGTTACAAGCTCATGATGTTCTGACCCAAAAATCCTTTTCTCACACTCTGTCACTACAGAAGTGGGAATAAAAGTGGGGAATAGATTTTTCAGAGCATCATAAATCCAATAAAACGACTTTTTGTGCCTGAATTTGATCCGTCTGGTCCTCTCACATTTGGAGAGTCTAGACAAGCCTTTTAATTTAATTTCGTTTTTTTTCTTCTCACATTCACGTGTTCGGAGAGCCAACAGGAAGTCATCTGCTTTATCTGGGAAAGGATGCGAGTATGTGCTAGAACGGCTCTCGGTACGCGAGGAATGAATAATGGAGTTTTTGGAAAGCAGCATCCAAACTCTGAATAGTTTGTTTACAGTGAAACAGCTGATCAGCATGAAGAGCAGCTTAAAGTAAAACCAGGCAGAAGGAGAAAACCAAGAAACACAAAGGTTCTTTAGTTTAACTTCAAACTTAACAAAATAATGACAGAAAATTCAGTTAAAACCAAAATAATAAGAAACATCTCAACAAGCAAAGTTCAGTGCAGCGAGACGAGGAACTTGTTTTTACAGGCTGCTGCTGTTTTTTTATTATTCCAGACTTGTTCTGCAGAAACAAACACAATAACAGAACCCGAACCCACATGACCTCTAGCTCAGCACTGACACAAGGTCATGTGGACTTCTGAAAATCTGGTTTCTACCCACATTTTCTGGCTCCACTGATTCTTTTGTACATCTGATTCTGTTGGACTCATGATCCTACAGCTGGTGTCTGAGTTTATGTTACTGCATCATCGTTTTCTGTGGACACGCCCCCTCAACACGGTGACCACAGTTCTGTGATGTAGGCATGTAATTAATGTCATTTACATGGTGACATAAGTGTAAATGAGGAGTTTTGTTCTGGTCAGGGATTTTATTTATGATATAGTCACACTGCTGATCATGTCAGCACATGTTTTACAGCAAAGTCACTTCCTGTGCAGGTTCATTCACACAGTACAACCTAATGAGGCTGACGATTCTGCGTTGTAAGTTCCACCGTAACTCTGAACCAAACTAGTAAAGATATTTTATTTCCACCATTAAATTCTGCTAAAAAGCCAGTTGAAAGCCAGCTGTAAAACAGCTCTTCTACGTTATACTCCACAAAAACATGAAAGTAAAAACAAAGTCTTCATGTTTGTGTTTCTCAGGTCCCTTTTTAACCTCCCGGGATCTGTTTGGTTTCTTCTTTATAACCTGTAAAACCATCAGCTTCTGGTTTTGGCTGACATTCCTGATGTGGAGCAGAACGCTCTTACCTGTCAGGCAGATTACTGAATATCAGTGAAGTTCCATATTTTCTCTCAAAAAGGCTCCTTTCCTGTCCAACCAGCACACTGACAGATAATAATGAAGCTTTTAACATTGTTACTGGGAAACATCCCTGTCCTTGAAACCTCGACAAACACCCCCCAGCCATCAAAGGCCACTCGATCTTCAAATGACATTGATGAGAAGTTAAAGGTTTAACACTGTGTTGCCCTCAGACACCTTCACCGTTCACACTCTCACCTTTAACTCCTTCACCTTTAACACCTTCACCTTTAACACCTTCACCTTTAACTCCTTCACCTTTAACACCTTCACCTTTAACACCTTCACCTTTAACACCTTCACCTTTAACACCTTCACCTTTAACACCTTCACCTTTAACACCCCCACCTTTAACTCCTTCACCTTTAACACCTTCACCTTTAACACCTTCACCTTTAACACCCTCACCTTTAACTCCTTCACCTTTAACACCTTCACCTTTAACACCTTCACCTTTAACACCCCCACCTTTAACACCCTCACCTTTAACTCCTTCACCTTTAACACCTCCACCTTTAAAACCCCCACCTTTAACCCCTTCACCTTTAACACCTTCACCTTTAACACCTTCACCTTTAACACCCTCCCCTTTAACACCTTCACCTTTAACACCCCCACCTTTAACACCCTCACCTTTAACACCCCCACCTTTAACACCCACACCTTTAACACCTTCACCTTTAACACCCCCACCTTTAACTCCTTCACCTTTAACTCCTTCACCTTTAACACTCTCACCTTTAACACCACCACCTTTAACTCCTTCACCTTTAACACCTTCACCTTTAACACCTTCACCTTTAACACCCCCACCTTTAACACCCTCACCTTTAACACCCCCACCTTTAACACCTCCACCTTTAACACCCTCACCTTTAACTCCTTCACCTTTAACACCTTCACCTTTAACACCTTCACCTTTAACACCCTCACCTTTAACACCTTCACCTTTAACACCTTCACCTTTAACACCCCCACCTTTAACACCCTCACCTTTAACTCCTTCACCTTTAACACCTTCACCTTTAACACCCCCACCTTTAACACCCTCACCTTTAACACC
>SSNP01000051.1:114330-167003 GCA_006937955.1 Pachypanchax playfairii
CCTTCACCTTTAACACATTCACCTTTAACACCCCCACCTTTAACACCTTCACCTTTAACACCCCCACCTTTAACACCCCCACCTTTAACACCTTCACCTTTAACACCCCCACCTTTAACACCCCCACCTTTAACACCTTCACCTTTAACACCTTCACTGTTCACACTCTCACCTTTAACAACCCCACCTTTAACACCTTCACCTTTAACACCCCCACCTTTAACACATTCACCTTTAACACATTCACCTTTAACACCTTCACCTTTAACACCTTCACCTTTACCACCCCCACCTTTAACACCTTCACCTTTAACACATTCACCTTTAACACCTTCACCTTTAACACCCCCACCATTAACACCTTCACCGTTAACACCTTCACCTTTAACACCCCCACCTTTAACACCTTCACCTTTAACACCCCCACCTTTAACACCCCCACATTTAACACCCCCACCTTTAACACCTTCACCTTTAACACTTTCACCTTTAACACCTTCACCTTTAACACCCCCACCTTTAACACCCCCACCTTTAACACCTTCACCTTTAACACCCTTACCTTTAACACCTTCACCTTTAACACCCCCACCTTTAACACCTTCACCTTTAACACTTTCACCTTTAACACCTTCACCTTTAACACCCCCACATTTAACACCTTCACCTTTAACACCTCCACCTTTAACACCCCCACATTTAACACCCCACCTTTAACACCTTCACCTTTAACACCCCCACCTTTAACACCTTCACCTTTAACACCTTCACCTTTAACACCTCCACCTTTAACACCCCCACCTTTAACACCCCCACATTTAACACCCCCACCTTTAACACCTTCACCTTTAACACCTTCACCTTTAACACCCCCACCTTTAACACCCCCACCTTTAACACCTTCACCTTTAACACCTTCACCTTTAACACCCCCACCTTTAACACCACCACCTTTAACACCTTCGCCTTTAACACCTTCACCTTTACCACCCTCACCTTTAACACCCCCACCTTTAACACCTTCACCTTTAACACCCCCACCTTTAACACCTTCACCTTTAACACCTTCACCTTTAACACCCCCACCTTTAACACCCCCCCCTTTAACACCTTCACCTTTAACACCCCCACCTTTAACACCACCACCTTTAACACCTTCGCCTTTAACACCTTCACCTTTAACACTTTCACCTTTAACACCTTCACCTTTAACACCTTCACCTTTAACACCCCCACATTTAACACCCCACCTTTAACACCTTCACCTTTAAAACCCCCACCTTTAACACCTTTACCTTTAAAACATTCACCTTTAACACCTTCACCTTTAACACCCCCACCTTTAACACCACCACCTTTAACAACCTCACCTTTAACACCCCCACCTTTAACACTTTCACCTTTAACACCTCCACCTTTAACACCTTCACCTTTAACACCCTCACCTTTAACACCTTCACCTTTACCACCCCCACCTTTAACACCTTCACCTTTAACACATTCACCTTTAACACCTTCACCTTTAACACCCCCACCATTAACTCCTTCACCTTTAACACCCCCACCTTTAACACCACCACCTTTAACACCTTCACCTTTAACACTTTCACCTATAACACCTTCACCTTTAACTCCTTCACCTTTAACACCCCCACCTTTAACACCTTCACCTTTAACACATTCACCTTTAACACATTCACCTTTAACACCCCATCACCTTTAACACCTTCACCTTTAACACCCCCACCTTTAACACCCCCACCTTTAACACCCCCACCTTTAACACCACCACCTTTAACACCTTCACCTTTAACACCTTCACCTTTAACACCCCCACATTTAACACCCCCACCTTTAACACCCTCACCTTTAACACCTTCACCTTTAACACCCCCACCATTAACACCCTCACCTTTAACACCTTCACCTTTAACACCCCCACCTTTAACACCTTCATCTTTAACACCCCCACCTTTAACACCCCCACCTTTAACACCACCACCTTTAACACCTTCACCTTTAACACTTTCACCTTTAACACCTTCACCTTTAACTCCTTCACCTTTAACACCCCCACCTTTAACACCTTCACCTTTAACACATTCACCTTTAACACCTTCACCTTTAACACCCCCACCTTTAACACCTTTACCTTTAAAACATTCACCTTTAACACCTTCACCTTTAACACCTTCACCTTTAACACCCCCACATTTAACACCCCACCTTTAACACCTTCACCTTTAACACCCCCACCTTTAACTCCTTCACCTTTAACACCCCCACCTTTAACACCACCACCTTTAACACCTTCGCCTTTAACACCTTCACCTTTACCACCCTCACCTTTAACACCCCCACCTTTAACACCTTCACCTTTAACACCCCCACCTTTAACACCCCCACCTTTAACACCTTCGCCTTTAACACCTTCACCTTTACCACCCTCACCTTTAACACCCCCACCTTTAACACCACCACCTTTAACAACCTCACCTTTAACACCACCACCTTTAACACCTTCACCTTTAACACCCCCACCTTTAACACCTTCACCTTTAACACCCCCACCTTTAACACCCTCACCTTTAACACCCTCACCTTTAACACCCCCACCTTTAACACCTTAACCTTTAAGACCCCCTCCTTTAACACCTTCACCCTTAACACCCCCACGTTTAACACCTTCACCTTTAACACTTTCACCTTTAACACCCCCACCTTTAACACCTTCACCTTTAACACCCCCACCTTTAACACCTTCACCTTTAACACCCCCACCTTTAACACCCCCACCTTTAACACCCCCACCTTTAACACATTCACCTTTAACACCCTCACCTTTAACACCCCCACCTTTAACACCTTCACCTTTAACACCTGCACCTTTAACACCTCCACCTTTAACACCCCCACCTTTAACACCCTCACCTTTAACACCTTCACCTTTAACACATTCACCTTTAACACCTTCACCTTTAACACCCCCACCATTAACACCTTCACCGTTAACACCTTCACCTTTAACACCCCCACCTTTAACACCCCCACCTTTAACACCTTCACCTTTAACACCCTTACCTTTAACACCTTCACCTTTAACTCCTTCACCTTTAAGACCCCCACCTTTAACACATTCACCTTTAACACCTTCACCTTTAACACCTTCACCTTTAACACATTCACCTTTAACACCTTCACCTTTAACACCCCCACCTTTAACACCTCCACCTTTAACCCCCCCACCTTTAACACCCCCACCTTTAACACCTCCACCTTTAACACCCCCACCTTTAACACCCCCACCTTTAACACATTCACCTTTAACACCTTCACCTTTAACACCCCCACCTTTAACACCCCCACCTTTAACACCCTCACCTTTAACACCTTCACCTTTAACACCCCCACCTTTAACACCACCACCTTTAACAACCTCACCTTTAACACCCCCACCTTTAACACATTCACCTTTAACACCCCCACCTTTAACACCTCCACCTTTAACACCCCCACCTTTAACACCCCCACCTTTAACACCTTCACCTTTAACACCCCCACCTTTAACACCCCCACCTTTAACACCTTCACCTTTAACACCCCCACCTTTAACACCTTCACCTTTAACACCCCCACCTTTAACACCTTCACCTTTAACACCTTCACTGTTCACACTCTCTCCTTTAACAACCCCACCTTTAACACCTTCACCTTTAACACTTTCACCTTTAACACCTTCACCTTTACCACCCCCACCTTTAACACCCCCACCTTTAACACCTTCACCTTTAACACCCCCACCTTTAACACCCCCACCTTTAACACCTTCACCTTTAACACCCCCACCTTTAACACCTTTACCTTTAAAACATTCACCTTTAACACCTTCACCTTTAACACCCCCACCTTTAACACCTTCACCTTTAACACCTTCACCTTTAACACCCCCACCTTTAACACCTTCACCTTTAACACCTCCACCTTAACACCTCCACCTTTAACACCCCCACCTTTAACACCTCCACCTTTAACACCCCCACCTTTAACACCCCCACCTTTAACACATTCACCTTTAACACCTGCACCTTTAACACCCCCACCTTTAACACCTCCACCTTTAACACCTACACCTTTAACACCTTCACCTTTAACACCCCCACATTTAACACCCCACCTTTAACACCCCCACCTTTAACACCCCCACCTTTAACACATTCACCTTTAACACCTTCACCTTTAACACCTTCACCTTTAACACATTCACCTTTAACACCTTCACCTTTAACACCCCCACCTTTAACACCTTTACCTTTAAAACATTCACCTTTAACACCTTCACCTTTAACACCCCCACCTTTAACTCCTTCACCTTTAACACCCCCACCTTTAACACCTCCACCTTTAACACCCCCACCTTTAACACCCCCACCTTTAACACCTCCACCTTTAACACCCCCACCTTTAACACCCCCACCTTTAACACATTCACCTTTAACACCCCCACCTTTAACACCTCCACCTTTAACACCCCCACCTTTAACACCCCCACCTTTAACACCTCCACCTTTAACACCCCCACCTTTAACACCCCCACCTTTAACACCTTCACCTTTAACACCTTCACCTTTAACACCCCCACATTTAACACCCCACCTTTAACACCTTCACCTTTAACAACCCCACCTTTAACACCTTCACCTTTAACACTTTCACCTATAACACCTTCACCTTTAACTCCTTCACCTTTAACACCCCCACCTTTAACACCTTCGCCTTTAACACCTTCACCTTTAACACCCTCACCTTTAACACCCCCACCTTTAACACCTTCACCTTTAACACCCTCACCTTTAACACCCCCACCTTTAACACCACCACCTTTAACACCTTCGCCTTTAACACCTTCACCTTTAACACCCCCACCTTTAACACCCCCACCTTTAACACCCTCACCTTTAACACCCCCACCTTTAACACCACCACCTTTAACAACCTCACCTTTAACACCCCCACCTTTAACACCTTAACCTTTAACACCCCCTCCTTTAACACCTTCACCCTTAACACCCCCACGTTTAACACCTTCACCTTTAACACCCCCACCTTTAACACCATCACCTTTAACACCCCCACCTTTAACACCTTCACCTTTAACACCCCCACCTTTAACACCCCCACCTTTAACACCTCCACCTTTAACACCCCCACCTTTAACACCCCCACCTTTAACACATTCACCTTTAACACCTTCACCTTTAACACCTTCACTGTTCACACTCTCTCCTTTAACAACCCCACCTTTAACACCTTCACCTTTAACACCTTCACCTTTAACACCTTCACCTTTAACACCCCCACCTTTAACACCCCCACCTTTAACACCTTCACCTTTAACACCCCCACCTTTAACACCTTCACCTTTAACACTTTCACCTTTAACACCTTCACCTTTAACACCCCCACATTTAACACCTTCACCTTTAACACCTTCACCTTTAACACTTTCACCTTTAACACCTTCACCTTTAACACCTTCACCTTTAACACCCCCACCTTTAACACCCCCACCTTTAACACCTTCACCTTTAACACCCCCACCTTTAACACCCTCACCTTTAACACCCCCACCTTTAACACCCCCACATTTAACACCTTCGCCTTTAACACCTTCACCTTTAACACCCCCACATTTAACACCCCCACCTTTAACACCTTCACCTTTAACACCCCCACCTTTAACACATTCACCTTTAACACCCCCACCTTTAACACCTTCACCTTTAACACCCCCACCTTTAACACCCCACCTTTAACACCTTCACCTTTAACACCCCCACCTTTAACACCTTCACCTTTAACACCCCCACCTTTAACACCCCCACCTTTAACACCCCCACCTTTAACACCTTCACCTTTAACACCCCCACATTTAACACCCCCACCTTTAACACCTTCACCTTTAACACTTTCACCTTTAACACCTTCACCTTTAACTCCTTCACCTTTAACACCCCCACCTTTAACACCTTCACCTTTAACACTTTCACCTTTAACACGTTCACCTTTAACACCTTCACCTTTAACACCCCCACATTTAACACCCCCACCTTTAACACCCTCACCTTTAACACCCCCACCTTTAACACCTTCACCTTTAACACCCTCACCTTTAACTCCTTCACCTTTAACACCTTCACCTTTAACACCTTCAGATGGGTCTCAGCTCAGTTTAACAATGTTTGACGTAGTCAGATCATTTCTAAAAATCTGGTAATAATTAAACTCTACAGTCTGCTGAAATTTGTCAGTTGTAAATGCTGGATTCAGGGGTTTCTGTCTCTTTTAGGTTAAATTCACCAATTAAAAGAATTTAATTAATCAAATCTACCTCATTAAAATGACATACATGAAAGGAACTTCCAACAGACAGCTGGCACTTCAGAAATCACAGCTTTGACCAACAAACAAAAGATTGTGTTTTTACAGAAGCAGTTAAAAATCCAAACAGGCTGCTGATGAACTGGATTCAAGTTTCAAGTCTATTTATTTATAAAGTGCCAGTTCATAACAAAGTAATTTCAAGGCACTTTACAGAAAAAGGAACCAATTAATAATAAAACATTTCCAGTGAAATCTTAATAAAAACCTTTCCTATGTAAAATTTTTCCTATCTAAGGAACCAGCCCATTGGGTTTAATTGTTAATTCAGCTCAATCCTCCATCCTGAGCAGCACGATTGGCGACAGTGGAAAGGAACGACTCCCTTTTAACAGGAAGAAACCTTTTGCAGAACCAGAACCCGGCTCAGGATGGGCGGCCGTCTGCCTCAGCCGACTGGGGTCTGAGCTGACAGGAAAGAGACAAACACTGATGGATTTGGGCCAGTTGTCATGTCTATAGAAAGGTAAACAGAGAAACAGTTAATGACAGCAATAACAATCAATACAAATATGGAGATTAAAGAAAGACAGCAGAGTGAAGAAATGTGGTCAGTATGTCCTCCGGCAGTCTAAACCTTTAGCAGCATAACTAAAGGGAAAGCTCAGGAGAACCCAAGCTAACCCTGACTATAGGATTGTTTAAAAATGAAAGTTTTAAGTCTATTCTTAAAACTACACAAGGTGTCTGCCTCACGGATAAAAAGTGGAAGCTGGTTCCACAGGAGAGGAGCCTGATAACTAAAAGCTCTTCCTCCCATTCTACTTTTAGAAATTCTAGGAACTACAAGCAGACCTGCAGTCTGTGAGCGAAGTGCTCTGTTAGAAACATATGGAACAATAAGATCTTTAATATAAGCTGGAGCTTGGTCGTTCAAGGCCTTATACGTCAAAAGTAAACTTAAAAGTAAACTTTATTCTCGACCTTACAGGGAGCCAATGAAGTGATGCTAAAACAGGAGAAATATGATCTCTCCTTCTAACTCTCATCAGAACTCTGGCAGCAGCATTTTGGGTCAGCTGGAGGATTCACAGTGCTGCAGCTGGATGTTCCTCTGGAAGCTGCGGTTGCCTCCAGTTTAACAAACTCTCCTGAGCACAACACACAGTACTAATCTGGAATAATCTGGATTTTAATCTTTCTGATGTGTCAGATATGAATCCATCTCAGAAGCTGAATCGATGAGGTCGAGAGTTAGACCACTTTACTGCACGAAAACGCATCATGTGGCCCGACACTATTGATTATTGATTAAAGCTTTGGGCAGATCAGCTGTTTGGTTTGTTGTTGACACAGACTGATATGTTAGCATTAAACCTTTAATCTCTCTTTAAAGTGTAAAAATCTTATGTAGATGTTAAATATCTGATTTGAACCCAGATGACAGCAGAACTGGATCCAGAACCTGCAGTTCTTCACTGACAGTAGCTTTATTTGGCAGAAACCATGTTGAGCTTCCGACTGTGAGAAAAACACAAACATCTAAATCAGGTCTTTTACATTCTTTATTCCTCCTTTTCCTGCTTCTTTAAACCCATTTTTCTCTCTGAACATTGAACCCAAACTCGACCCGACTCGTCTGTGTTTTTCCTGGAGGTCGGCCTGATTCGGTTCTTCTCTCGGAGGACACGACCTGTTCAACACTGGCCTCATTCAGTTTGTCTCTCAGCACATTTGAACAAAGTGTCCCTGATATGTGAACACTATCTGCTTGTATTATTTCCTCTGTGGAATTCAGCGTTCACTCAGCCAACTTTCATTTCCTTTTTTTGTTTTTGTAGATTTGGACTTGAACAGAACCTAATTCTGTTGTTCTCCCAGTGGGGTTCAGAACTCATTCAGTCCAATTTCCTCTCTGTGTATCTGTTTTTAGATCCATCTCTTATAAAATCGGCCTCATTCCACTTCTGTCTCTCTGTCTTTGTCTTCAGATCCGTCTCTACGCTCGGCCCGATGCCATTTCGAGCGGCGCAGGGGACTACGCTCTCCACATCACCAAGAGGCTTCTGGGATTTTATGAGGACTACTTCAAAGTTCAGTATTCGCTGCCCAAGCTGGGTAAGTCTACCGACGTGCCGCTCTAATGTGTTCGGCCTTTTGTTGTGCCGCCAGGATCTGTTCAGTTTCACTCGCTCTCCAAGTGCGTCGATGATGTAAAAACCCAAATCTGTTCCTCCGAGCGTTTGATTCCGTCTCAGCTTTAAATTAAACACACACACACACACCTCTATCCTCCTGCTGATTCACATGAAACATTAGGAAACAAATTCCTCATGCAGTTTCAGGAAAGTCGGCCAAACCTTCATCCTTTGAGCAGTTTATTTTCCGTTTCATCAGTTTGAACTCAAATGAGGTTAAAAACACTCAGTCGTCCTTTATTTGTGTTCAGGAACTTGTTTGTCATGATAACAGTCAGAAACTCGTCTCCTCTGGTGTAACATGAGGTTCTAAGTCAGTTAATGACCTCTGACCTTAAAGTGAACTGCTGCCTTCTTCACCAACATGAATGTTCTCAGTCTTTTGAATGTTGAGTCAAATAGCAGTCCGAGCTGCTGCGTGTCGCTGTCCTCAGGATCACGTGCAGCGTTTCTGCTCGTCAGCAGCTTTCTGCCAGCGAATCCACAGGAAGTCACAGTGTTCACCAGAAGCAGCTGGTGATTAATTCACTCTATATGAGATGAATTTGAATCTTATTAACAACCAGGCCTGGGGGGGGCTCTGATTGTTGCAGTTCGTCTCTTTACAGATGCAGAAAGACGTCAGATGGAGTTATTTTTATTTTATTTTATTTTTTTAATTATTTAGGGTTTTTGTTCTTAATATTTCCTGTTTTTAAACGGGACCTGCAGATTGTTGAAGTGGAAGTTAAAGATCAGATCAGTCATTCAGAGTTCTTTTTTTGTTTAAAACTGCTGAGTTATGTCATTAAACAAAGTTTAATCTGTTGGGTTTTGCGTGGTTTTCATTCACACTTGATTTACAAATTAATACTATATGCTGGATTCAACTGGAAACAGAAAAAAAACTAAGAAGATTCTCCAAATAAAGCCCAAAAGTCAAACTAATTGAATTTGAATCTGTTTTATTCTGGATTCTGTAAACAGATGATATCAACCAGTGTTTATTAGTGTAAACATTCGGATTCACTTTGTTTTGTTTGTTAGAATCTTAGTAATAAACACACGCTCGTGTTCCTGCTTGTCCTGCCAGACTTAATGAATCACATCAGAGTTTCTGCTGTTTTGTGTGTGTGTTTAAAATTGGTTTTGTTTTACTCCTCCATCCTGCCAGAACCTGTTAGCTGCATCAAATCAAAACATTTCCTTTTTTTGTTCCAGGTCCAAACAGGCATAATGTGATCACCGTGCCTCCATATTGTACAAGTCAGACACTTTGTCCCTGTCCACATTCATTTATCACATTAGAAATTCCCTTTCAGGCCAGACTTCCTGTTAGCTTCTGTCAGCTCCAGATAGGTCTGACATTTAATCCCCCCCCCCTGACCTTTACTCTGATATTAGCTGCATTAACAGGTTGGACCAAGGTGAGATGATTTGGTGCAGTCCAGGTCATTCAAAGGTCACAACCTGTTTTATCTTGAAGATGTCAGCTGATCAGGAGACCAAGAAAAGTTTGAACAAACTACTGAAGTCAGACATATCAAACATGGATTATTTTAAAACTGCCAAAAGAAAAAAATACAACAGTCCAGAAAATTATTCAGTAATAAACCCGGTCACTTACAGGCTCCTCCCCCTCCCTCTCTGCTGTGCTTCTCTTGATGCTAATTAAAAATGACTTGATGCTGCAGGTAATCTCTATAAGCTAAGCTGAGGAAGAGGAACCTTTGAATAATGCTAGTATTTATGTAATAATAAATAAAATCCATGTGGTTCATGTGAACAGCTGCTCTCCAGTTAAATTAACCCACAGCTGCTGCACATGTCGCTTCATGAACGTGACGCCGCAGTCCAGACCGCAGTCGTGTAGTTTGAGACACACACATGTGACTTCCATTCAGACTGTCAACTCTTCATACAAAGTGAGACGTGCTCGGATTCTGTCCTGGTAAAGAAAAGCAGCGCTTGTCTGAGCGAGCGTTTAAATCACTGTTTGGTTCCAGCTGTCTTCATTTTCTTCTCTTTTCTGTCTTTTTCTACACAAAGCCTCTGTTTTATTATAGATATGAGATTTGATCCAACCTGCTGCAGCATCACCAGGGTTAAAGCTTCTCTTTACTGCCAGACTTTTCCCTTCAGAGTTAAATAATGCAGAGCTGATTCTTGAATCAGTCTGATTATTTATTGTAACTTCATCATGTCAGTTATTTACTGCAGAACGCTGCTTTTATCAGCCATTTATCATCCAATCAGTTCAATTCTTACATCACAGAAATGAGCTCAAACCGTATTTTACAAGTACAACATGCTAATCTGCACAAATGGGACCTGAATCAGTTCCTCTTGTTCATGCAGCTGCTGTGACTCACATGTTAAACGTCGTGTGTATGAGAACTGTCCACGCTGATCCCTCTGAAGCGTGTTTAACAGGTCAGCCACACACGTCACATTAGGCGTGTCTGCAGGGTTCCCTGCCGCGTCACTGCGCTCAGACTCTATTGATGAAAACAGTCACACGTCGATTTCTCCCACCAGGAATGTGACATCATGTTTGCTCATGTTTCTGTCAGACATATGGAGTTGTTGTTTTTTGGTGCATCAGATTTTTTGATCTGTTTGTGTCGTTAACGTAAGCAGCTGGCTGAATGAGACAAACTCTGAGTGACTTTTCTCTTTAGCTTTAATTGGCAGAATCAGACACGCCCCCTTTAGTTCTCCATCTTTTGTCATCAGATTGAATTTAATATGTGAAGATTTTGGGTTTTTACAGTGTTTCCAGTCTGTTTGCGTTAAAAGATGGTGAGTTGAGGCAGCTGCGTGTTCAGTTTGTCATTGTTGTGGCTGACAGTTGGAGCAGAGAAGGTGTTGTGTTCTGCTCGGGTCGGTACAGAAGTGTGCTTCCAATGGAAGAAGTCGCTAGAGGGTTCCAGTACTTTGGTGCCAAACGGCACAGATGTCGTCCTGAAACATCACGTGAGCGCCGAGTTCGAGACGTCAACATGAAAAGAGCAAAATGTTGGTTATTCTACAACTTTTAAATCCTCAGATACAATTTATTTGATGACTGCATAAAGCGTGTGTGTGTGTGCATGTGTTTTGCACTAATACTGATGTTTTTAGCCCTCCCTCGGTGTGTGTGTGCGGTCCCAGAGCCTCAGGGCTCCATCTGTTGTCATGCAGGGCATCGAGCTCCCCGGACAGCAGCAGAGAAATGATGAGCTGAAGCACAAATTTAAAGGGACAGAGTTAAAGCTGCGCTGCACACACACAAAGAGACGGATCATCAAGTAAAACAGAGCAAGAAGAAAGTCAAAGATGGGGGTTTAGTTTTTGTTCGTACCGTATCTTTAGCATTTAAAGTTCATCTTATTTTAAATGGATTAAACTCTTTGATCCAACACTGTCTGAGTATTTTACCCAGGGGAGAAAAATCCACAGGCTGCTGGTTCCAGATGGTTCTCTGGAGTGTCTGAGGGTTCTAGGAAATAATCCCCAAAAATGTTATTTGTATTTTAAATCAGGATGTATTCAGACTTCAGGTAGATGGTGTTGGTGTTGTAGAAGAGTCACACATCACCTGAAGAACTGAGCTTCACTGTTGCTCTGCTCCTCTGCATTTAGCAGCTAATGCTAACAAGTTTTACTGACACAATCTGCTTCCATAGTTTCATCCAATCGCAGCACAGTTCCATTCATTCAGCCAATCACTGTACAGCTGCATCTCACATGGTTCTGAGCTTGAACTCTGATGGAGCTAAAAGGAGACAGAAATGAAGTGTAATATTTATCAGAACTATAAAATCTCTCTGGAAGAATCACTTAAACGAGCCTTGAAGATCACACAGATAAACAAATAGCCAGTGGATTAATGAGTGTGTACAAAACAAATAAAAAGTAAACAAAATGAAATATGCAAAAAATAGCAGAAAGGAAGTAAAAATGTGAAAAATAATATTTGAACATTTTTTAGTCTATCTGGAAATAAATTTGGGGTCAAAGTTTGATTTTTAGTTTTGAATACAAAGACATGAGCACAGTGGTGGTAGTATCATGGTTTGGGTTGGGGGAGAGTTTTAACTGTTAATAAGAAAATGGGGAATGATTTTACACTTGCCCACACACACACACACACACACGTTTGTTTTGTTATCTTTATGGGGACCGTCCATTGACTTCCATTGATTTTAGTAAATGGATTTATACCTAACCCAAACCCTTTTCCTAACCTTAACCATTACTGATCTATAACTAACCCTAAGACTAACTAAAACTCTATTCACACCATACCTATAAACCTAACCCCTAACCCTAAAAAGGGGAGTCCCCCTTATGGGGACCAGGCTTCGGTCCCCACAAAAACCCTCGGACCCCAGAAAGATAGTAAATGTTAGAAAAACAGACCCCCCCCCCCACACATACACACAGATACACACTCGTGTTCTGACAGTTAATCCAGGACTGAGCAGTTCAGATGAAACAGATTTAAAATTTGATTCACATCGTTCATAAATAAGTGAGGTGTTTCGTTCTGATCTCATCTGATCTTTTAGTGCAGAGAAATTACTTTGGGTCAGTTCTGTAAAACAAACTCTTCAGTACTGCAGTCAAGTGAGTTTTTATTGTTGGATTTGTAAACAGACTCCATGACTGCATGTTTACACACAGCTCCATGTTTGTGTTTGGATGTTCTCACCTGGACTTTGATTGTAACAGATGTATTTCTGTTGTTTTTAGCTGATCAGCATTAGAGAAACTAAGGCTGTAGTCACACCTGATAGTCCGGTGGACTCGGTTCGATTGGGGACCAAAATTGCAACATTGTTGCTGTTTTTAGTTGGTGCGGTTTGGATTCACACTGCACTCTTTGAACCAAACAAAATAACCATTGGAGCATGTTACACCCCCGCCTGTGGTGGCGCTGTAGAGTTTCTGCACTACTTGTTACTGCACTTCCTGGCGCTGCCGCGGGAGAGTGAAATATAAACAAACATGGAGTAGCAGCAAATTCTGGTGGTTTTGGGATCTTTTATGTTTGGTGAATGTACCAGATCAATATTCTACTGCACTGCAGGATGAGCAGATAACAAGGACAGAGAACTACATGAGACGGCTGAGACGGCTGCACAATATAGTCCACTTTCTGCTTTAGTGCGGTCCCAGTCTGGTTGCGTTCACACATGCAGTCGAACCACGCCAGAGTTCGTTTTAATCGAACCGAGACCCACATTTTAAGGCGGATTAGAGTTCGATTGTTTGGTCCGAATCCGAGTTCAGTTGCCCGTTCACACCTCCCCAAACGAACCGGACTTACTGTGCAAACGAACTAGAGTTTGATTCAAGTGGACTAAACAGGGCTGGTGTGAATACAGTCTAAAACAAAAACTTTCTTCTGAATGTAATAAACAGAATCTGCAGTGAATTTCAGAGTCTCAGCGCCGTTCCGAGCTTCATGTGGAACCTAGATCCATCTGAAAAGTCCTTTAACACACCTCTGACTGCTGTACTGGACACAGTGTCTCTCACACAACTCAAAGCATTTTATTGAGATGCTGGTGGACCATTAGAGACCTGAACCCGACTGAGATGCTGGTGGACCTTCAGAGACCTGAACCTGACTGAGATGCTGGTGGACCTTCTGAGACCTGAACCTGACTGAGATGCTGGTGGACCTTCAGAGACCTGAACCAGACTGAGATGCTGGTGGACCTTCAGAGACCTGAACCTGACTGAGATGCTGGTGGACCATCAGAGACCTGAACCTGACTGAGATGCTGGTGGACCTTCAGAGACCTAAACCAGACTGATATGTTTGGGGACCATCAGAGACCGGAACCTGACTGAAATGCTGTTGGATCTTCAGAGACCTGAACCAGACTGAAATGCTGGGGGACCTTCAGAGACCTGAACCTGACTGAAATGCTGGGGGACCTTCAGAGACCTGAACCTGACTGAGATGCTGGTGGACCTTCAGAGACCTGAACCCGACTGAGATGCTGGTGGACCTTCAGAGACCTGAACCTGACTGAGATGCTGGTGGACCTTCAGAGACCTGAACCTGACTGAGATGCTGGTGGACCTTCAGAGACCTGAACCTGACTGAGATGCTGGTGGACCGTCAGAGACCTGAACCTGACTGAGATGCTGGTGGACCTTCTGAGACCTGAACCTGACTGAGATGCTGGTGGACCTTCAGAGACCTGAACCAGACTGAAATGCTGGGGGACCTTCAGAGACCTGAACCTGACTGAGATGCTGTTGGATCTTCAGAGACCTAAACCAGACTGATATGTTTGGGGACCTTCAGAGACCTGAACCTGACTGAGATGCTGGTGGACCGTCAGAGACCTGAACCTGACTGAGATGCTGGTGGACCTTCTGAGACCTGAACCTGACTGAGATGCTGGTGGACCTTCAGAGACCTGAACCTGACTGAGATGCTGGTTGACCCTCAGAGACCTGAACCTGACTGAGATGCTGGTGGACCTTCAGAGACCTAAACCTGACTGATATGTTTGGGGACCTGCAGAGACCTGAACCTGACTGAGATGCTGGTGGACCGTCAGAGACCTGAACCTGACTGAGATGCTGGTGGACCTTCAGAGACCTGAACCTGACTGAGATGCTGTTGGATCTTCAGAGACCTAAACCAGACTGATATGTTTGGGGACCTTCAGAGACCTGAACCTGACTGAGATGCTGGTGGATCTTCAGAGACCTAAACCAGACTGAAATGCTGGGGGACCTTCAGAGACCTGAACCTGACTGAGATGCTGGTGGACCTTCAGAGACCTGAACCTGGCTGAGATGCTGGTGGACCATCAGAGACCTAAACCAGACTGAGATGCTGGTGGACCTTCAGAGACCTGAACCTGACTAAGATGCTGGTGGACCTTCAGAGACCTAAACCAGACTGATATGTTTGGGGATCTTCATAGACCTGAACCTGACTGAAATGCTGTTGGATCTTCAGAGACCTGAACCAGACTGAAATGCTGGGGGACCTTCAGAGACCTGAACCTGACTGAGATGCTGTTGGATCTTCAGAGACCTGAACCAGACTGAGATGCTGGTGGACCTTCAGAGACCTAAACCAGACTGATATGTTTGGGGACCTTCAGAGACCTGAACCTGACTGAAATGCTGGGGGACCTTCAGAGACCTGAACCTGACTGAAATGCTGTTGGATCTTCAGAGACCTGAACCAGACTGAAATGCTGGGGGACCTTCAGAGACCTGAACCTGACTGAAATGCTGGTGGACCTTCAGAGACCTGAACCTGACTGAGATGCTGGTGGACCTTCAGAGACCTAAACCTGACTGATATGTTTGGGGACCTTCAGAGACCTAAACCTGACTGAAATGCTGTTAGATCTTCAAAGACCTGAACCAGACTGAAATGCTGGGGGACCTTCAGAGACCTGAACCTGACTGAGATGCTGTTGGATCTTCAGAGACCTGAACCAGACTGAAATGCTGGGGGACCTTCAGAGACCTGAACCTGACTGAGATGCTGTTGGATCTTCAGAGACCTGAACCAGACTGAGATGTTGGTGGACCTTCAGAGACCTGAACCAGACTGAGATGTTGGTGGACCTTCAGAGACCTAAACCAGACTGAGATGCTGATGGACCTTTAGAGACCTGAACCTGACTGAGATGCTTGTGGACCTTCAGAGACCTGAACAGAAATGGAGTCTAGAGCTTAGTAGGAACTAAAGTAACTGAACTGAAGGAACTGAAGCAACACCGGGAAGAGGAGCGGGTTAGAACTCTACCAGAACCACAACAGAGACTGAAGAAGTTAGACAGAAGACTAGAAAAGCACTCTGAGAGCGCCGACCTGCACCAAGTGGACATTTTTTAGAAAGTACTGTGTCCGTATCCTTAAAAAAATTCCTGGATCCAGACAGTTATCCAGATCACCCCCAAAATCTAATAGATTGTTCCCTGGGTCATTTCTGACCTTAACTGAAAATTTAATCAAAATCCATCCATAAGACTTATCCTGCTAACAGACAGACAGACAGACAGACAGACAGACAGACCCCAATGAAAACATTACCTCCTTGGCAGAGATAAAGATTACTGAGAGTTCCTTCTGCTGAAGAAGGTTCTGTTGGATCAGCAAGTCACTAAGTTCTCAGAGGTTCTCTTAACTCATTTAAAAACCTGCTGAGAACCAGGAGATTAAAACTATGATTATTTTTGAGTTTCAGTCAAACTTGAAACTGAATCTTGTTTTCTGCTCTTCTTCTGGGGTCCAGCTCAGTGCAAGTCCAGGAGTTGGTTCTGGCTAGGTTCTTATCAGAAGTGATAATGAGCCTCTTCGGGCTTCCGTAGAATCACCCATTATAGCAAACATCAGCAGCGTAGTGAGCAGAGGCTCAGGTGATCTGACT
The DNA here is from genome assembly GCA_006937955.1 of Pachypanchax playfairii. NCBI lineage: Eukaryota > Metazoa > Chordata > Actinopteri > Cyprinodontiformes > Aplocheilidae > Pachypanchax > Pachypanchax playfairii. The sequence continues at coordinate 131,287 of SSNP01000051.1, forward strand.
GTCAGGAGAATTTAATCAGAATATCTGAGTTAACGTGTGTGAAAACACGCCAAGTGGACTAATGTGTTCTGTAGATTTCTGGCTCCATCTGGGCTCCACAGAGACGGTACCGCCCGAGGTGCAGCACACTCACACATTCCTGCTTCTGTAGCTTCTCCTCTCTCTTCCTTCCATTTTTCTTTTTCCCTCTTTGTCCCTGGCTCTTCCTCTCCAGCCGTGGCTTCGGGGCGACGCACAGCGGCAGATGGACCGAACCCAAAAACACACACACACACACACACACACGCACACACACACACACACACACACACACACACAGAGCTGCAGGCCAGTCAGCTGTCGGCCTGCTGCTGCCTCGCTGACGCCGACAGCTTCAGTCAGCCGAGAGATTCTGAGCTGTTTGAGACAATTTACTGTGAATAGAACATGAACCCATGAAGACGGAGTTTCACAGAACAAAGACACTTTAAAAGTTTCCTTCTGAGCGTCTTTAAAAACACACATCCAGTTCCAGAGAGAGTCCAACTGATCAGCATGATGAAGGTTCTGAAACGTGTTTCATTAAAAGGTTTTTGACCTGCTTCCAGGTTTTTACCTGTTAGAATAATAAAATATAGAAGAGAATCTTCACATCTGGAACATCAGTTTAACTAGGGACGGAGAACATTTCAGGGTAAAACTCCTGTTGGACCTCGGAGTTTAAAGAACATAGAACCAGCGATTCAGAACTTTGACAACCTGTTTGTTTGGTTCTTTAGTGGTTGTGTTTCTTACTTCACACACAGATGAAACACACGAGGTAGTTTTTTGTTTCAGTTAATTTCCTCTTAGATCAGACAGATTTCACAGCTCTTCTGCCCTGTGAATGCAATGGTTCTTTGTTTGGGTCAGAACCGAACAGACCAGAACTGAATGAAGATGCTATCAGTGTTTTCATTCTTTCAGACTCGTTAAGGAACAGTTTGTCTCTGTGACCCGAACACTCAGAGGTAATTCAAGGAAGTCTCTGTGGTTCAGAGGATGGATGGAGTCCTAGCAGGGGCAGAACCCATCCAGAACCTGGAAGGAGGAGTTTAATGGTTTTATTTAGAACAAGTCAGAGGCCGACAGGTACTGATGAGACCTGACATCTTAGAACCAGAGGAGATACTGAGGTGAATCGATCTCAAGGAGCGTCGGGTTCGGGGTTAACGAGCTCAACAAGCTGAACGGCACCGTTCAGCTGAACCAAAGGACCCGATTGAACCGACTAAATGGGTTTTTCATACTATGTGTGGAGCTGCACCATGAAGGCATCACTTTAAAGATTATCTCATGGGAACGCATCCTGATAAATAAAACTCCGACACGTCATTTAGATAAAAAACATGATTCTATTATTAGTTTGTTCAATTTCAAATACAATTCAGTGTCAGCTGTTATTTTAAACAGGAAGAAGCTGTCAGAGGCAAGTCTCTAAAAAGTTCTTTGACTGAACAAACAAACTGTTTTCAGTGGTGAAATGACTCAAATATTTTGTTAAAGGTTGTTGAGATATATTCTTTTCACTGAAAAAGAATTATTTAAACTGTCAGGTTTGATTTGCGGTCGACATTCTCTGCATTTCACTGCAGAGGTTTAAAGGCATAGTATGTAGAATTAAATCAATACCATAATGAGTGAGTGAGTGATTTATTTTTGTTTTAGAAAATTATTGATCTTTTTAAATTTTTTTCGGTCTGGCAAACGTGTAGTACTTTTTTTCACCACTAGAGTGAGTATGCCAGTATTTGGCTGAACTTCTGATCTGTTGCTGAAGAAGAAGTATCATGCCTCCATGCCGGAATTAGGGAGACCGTGGTTGAGGTGCGGGGGCGTCACAACAGGGCTTTGATAGTCAGTTGCAGCGTGGGGACCGTTTGTAGCATGTAGTCTGTGATTGTAAGACAGTCCCTCAGGTGTTATTGCTATAAATAGCCGGTTGGAAATAACGGACGGCGGAAAGGGTCGGAAATTGGGAGAAATTCAGGAGAAAGGTTGCTTTGGGAGATTTTCGGGAGGGGCACTTAAATTCGGGAGTCTCCCGAGAAAATCGGGAGAGTTGACATGTATGGATAATCTGTCGCGCTGGTCAATTTTGTCAGACGTAGCAACAGTAATTAAGGGGACAGGGCTCAGTGAAAGGTCAGTTGCGTTTTTTATTGAAATGCTTGTTTTCATTGAAACATTTCTTGACTCGTTTTTTTTATTTTGATCACCTCAGATGTTTTCACAGATATGTTTATTCACTGCTGCAAAATGTTTGCTGCTGGTTTATTCTGGTGATAAATTACGGGTGTTTTTGTGATGACAGTGAGTTCTAGGTGTGCAGGTGTTGGCTTGCGTGTGAGAGTAGAAAGGAGGGCAGAAGATCCGGTGCTTGTCTGATGACTGAACTGTTCTGTAGTTACGGTTCGGTTTCAGCCTGCAGGAACCATTTTTGTTGGCTAATAAATGCAACTTGGATTGAAGAATAATACTCATTTCTGGTGGTTAGTGGAAGTGGCAGGGTTGTGATTTAGCTCATTACTGCCACCTGGTGTTGGCATCATTTTCTACATAGTAGGTCTTTAAAGAATCTGTAGCCTGGATCTGCTCAGACCTGATTTCATAGATGTTCTGGTTCTGCAGATCAGGAAATCAAAGACAGTCATTTTATCTCAATCTGTAAACATCAGCGACACTTCAGCTCTGCATGCATGTTCCTTCAGTCAACTGAGCTGAAAAACTCTGGACACAGGAGAGTTTCTGAACCTTTTCTCCCAATTGCTATGGAATCAATCATTGATTGATTGATTGAATGGTGGATGGAAGATTTGCATTAAATTACACCTCACCAAGGGCAAATCTCAGAAATAAAAATCTAATCTGTATGTCAAACAAATCCAGACTATCTTTAAAAGCATCAGTTACAGACGTCAGCTGAGGTGAAGGACACGCCTCCCTTCAGGGTCACAGACAAACATCAAGCTCAGGAAAATAAAATAAAATCAATGTTTTTTATTTAATCCACCCTCTGTAGGAGATATTTGTGTCTGCATTACCTTTGAGGCCAGAGAGAAAAAAGAAGTGTGTTTGCGTAAGCGAATGTGACTCGTCAGGACGTCCAGCAGGATGATCAAACGCTTCTAATTGTTGCTTTTAAAGCCTCCGAAGACAAACTGTGCAGCCAAGCAGTTATTTTAACGTCACTTGAGGACATGAAGATGGCTCATTATTTAAAACACTCACACAAAGTGGATCATCTGTGCTGGACTGAGCCTGTCGTGACCGGGTGTCTGTATGTGAGCCGCCATCCTGCAGTTAGAATCCAACACAAGCAACTAAATGCAGGAAGGAAAACGATTTGAAAGAACAAGGCAGGAGGATGAGAGACATGCCGAAACATCAACATTTTCCAAATGTTCTGCTGTAAATATTACAGACACCTGAAGAACACTGATCAATAAAGGTATTGATCAGCGGTTTGAGTGGATTTTTCTCTCTCTGTAGTAATGAGGCTTCATGGGGTTTAAAACCCAAAGATTTAAAACACTTCAGTCAGTTTCTGCTCAGCAGGGAAACGTTGAAACATCAAATATCAATGAGACACAAACATGTGTTTACACATGAAACTAAAGGTCACACACTGATTTTACTCCAAACATAGCATCTAATACTTGTTTTAAAGTGCAAACACACCTGCTGGAACAAGAAGATTCCTTTTTCTTAGTTTCACCTTCATTCCTCTGAGAGTTAAAACACACACAGATCTATACTTAGTAATTATCTCCTATAGAGGACAAACAACGTTAAGGGATGGAATTACATTGTGTGTTCTACAGGCTGTAATCAAACTCATATTCTGATGATCAAGTATCATTTCTCTTCTTAGAAAATGAGACAGCTTGTTAAAGACTTTCTCAGGTTTAGGGCTGGACTCCTTCTGCTGTGCTGAAAGTTAGCTGTCAGTTGTCAGAGAGTTTAATTTAATTCAATTTTGTCTACAAACTGTCACTTGGAGAGCTTTTAAATGAAATAATTCAGTCAATAAGTGTTTCTATAAAGATAAAATGAGCTGTGCGCAGTCTTGCAGCCCTAAGTGCAGCACCCAAATGTTTTCATCAGTCCAGACTGTAACTGAAATTACAGTGGAGTCCTTTGAGTCTACAGGTTAGTGGGTTTTTAGAGGGAATGAGAACGAGGAGTTCTCAACACACGGACATTCCAAACATTCGGTGTAGATGTCTTCATGAAGCTCAGGTGTTCAGTCTGTACCAGAATCAGCTTTTTATTGTATTCTGATACGATGAATGTATCATGAGATGGTGACATTAATTACGTTGTACGGTCTTTGTTTCATATGGCTCCAACAGAAAATAAAGAGATGGAAACAACAAGAATGCGAGTCAGACTGAACTCGATCTGTTGGTGGAGCTTCTGCTTGGATCATGTAAAGTGTGAATCACGACTCTTTGAGGTCACAGATTGGTTACAGTGATGATTAAAGTCACACCTGTAGGCGGTGTGTGTAGGTGTGTGTGTGTGTGTTGTTGAGTGGCATGTTGCCAGTTTGTTGACTCAAACACTCTCTGGCATCAACGTCAAGGTCAGATCACACACACACACACACACACACACCGAACAGAAACTAGGATTGGCCGACCTCTCACTGACTCTGTGACCCAGCAGCTGTTGCCATGGTAGCATATATCCATCTCTGCATCCATCAGCACAGATAAGGAAAAACTGATGGTGTGTCAGAAACAAAACATAATCCTCCTCCATGTGAGATCAGATTATCACCATCATCTGAAACAGTTTCTGGCTGAGGTTTGAGGTTTTATAAGTTTCATGTGACGCTTGTTGAGTCGTGTTTTAATCTCACGTAAGAATCCGCAGTGTCGTAATCTGTGTTATTTCTAGATTTTTCGAGTTGGTCAGTGGGCAAATGAAGGTTAATTCAGTTTATTTATGATCATGTTAATTTATTTATTGTTCACCAGGTGATAAACTGCTGTGAATGTGATCCTGTAAAACAACAAATCAGTAAAATAAATTAATACAATACATAAATACAATAAAACATTTTCTACCAGAAAATGACAGAAATTAACTTTTACTTACTTTGAGTTCCAAAGTAAAAACTCTTCAACTATTCAAGTCCAGACCATGAAAATTTTTAATAAAAAGTCAATTAATCCAAACATTGACATTCAAACAGAGTAGTTTCATCAAACAGCTGACTGAACAACCGAAACAGGATGAAAATCTGGAGCTTTTATTGATTTCAGGATTAACTGAATCAGACGGGAAAGAAACATCCAGAATGTTGGTACTTAATCCAGAGAAATAAACAGAGTTTCTGTTTGTAGTTTTAACTCAACATCTCTAAAACCTGTTGAAGACCAAGTGTGGGGGGTTTTAATAAATAACATGGTTACAAAGTAATCAGTTTTTTTATCTGCTGCATATATTCACAAAAAACAACCGAAACAGTAAAGAAAACAGATTTAGTCTCTCATGTGATTCTGAAACATCAGTGAAATCATTCAGATTTACAACCAAAACAACACCACAGCATGATGAGGCCGCCACCATGCTTCACTGGAACAATTCAGTCAACAGGAAGTGACGAGGCCTGAAGGAAGTGGCAGAACAGCACAAAAATAAAAGTGTGGGATTACAAAACAGGAACTCAACAGTTCTTTTATATCTTATTCTCAAACAAATTTTTATCTTTGGAGCAAATTTATAATTAATTTATTTATACTTACTTATTAATTTTTCCTGTTTGTGAAACACTTCTGTCTTCTTCTAGTTACTTATAATCACTAAATATCTGCTTTGAATTTGTTTTTTAACAAGTTGTTTGGATTCACAGTCAACTGAAGGATTAAAGTTGATATTAGTGATACAAACTTGTCTTGTTTTCTCATTCAGTGCCATTAAAGGATAATGAACTTGAGTTTGATTTAGGAAACTTTTCCAGTCTCAGTAATCAGAGAGGTGCCTCGTAGTGTTTTAAAAATAAATAGTATGATTCAAAGCTTCTCACTTTGCAGATAAAAGCTTTAAAATCCAGATGTTCCACATTAATCTGACAGTTTAATAAAGCTCGTTAACTCTGTCGTTAACGAGCTTTAATTATCCAACTCGTTATCTCAGTGAATGTGTCATCAGCAGGTTTTTAGATACAAGCTGATAATAAATCTGTCACACTGATGCTTCATTTGTAACCTTCACAGTGGACAAATGGACAAATTAGGACACAAGTCAGGCAGCGAATGAGGACGTGTCGGTGGCGTGTAGCCGCTGTAAAAACACTGCGGCCTTAACTCGCCCTACAAACGTGTCCTGATTCAGGAGGCAGAGAAACAGCAGAGCAGGAAGAGACTAGGGATTAATCCAATTACAGGAACCTAATGATGGAAGGAAGATTTCCATTCAGATCTGCTCCGGTTCTCAACAATAACTGGAATTTTACAAGAAATGCTTTTAATTAGTTTCTTTTATTCTGGGTTTGTTTTGAAATCTGTTCATAAAAAATGACAAAACTCACTCATTCCAACCCTCCAGTGTGTTAATGAGATCTCAGAAGGATCTTCTTCTTCAGACAAATGCAGCTTGTGTGTGTGTGTGGGGGGGGGGCTTGTTTTTCTAACCTTCCGAGGACCAGTTTCCAGACATTTACTATCTTTCTGGGGTCCGAGGGTTTTTGTGGGGACCGAAGCCTGGTCCCCATAAGGGGGACTCCCCTTTTTAGGGTTAGGGGTTAGGTTTATAGGTATGGTGTGAATAGAGTTTTAGTTAGTCTTAGGGTTAGTTATAGATCAGTAATGGTTAAAGTTAGGAAAAGGGTTTGGGTTAGGTATAAATCTAGTTACTAAAATCAATGGAAGTCAATGGACGGTCCCCATAAGGATAACAAAACACACTTGCATGTGTGTGTGTGTGTGTGTGTGTGTGTGTGTGTGTGTGTGTATGAGAGAGAGAGTGAAAGAAAAATGTTTTTCTTCAAGAAAACCATCTAGAATGATGTAATGTTGTAATAAACAGTTTTTTCTCCTGGTGGATCCTTCGTGTACAGACTGCACTATTTAGTAGTTAAAACATCATGGCAGACCTCGTCAGATCTTAAAGAACACCTGAGGTCATGTAGCTCACACCTGTCAGCAGATGGAGAGGAGTTTTACTGGAGCAAAGTCATTAAGATTTCCTTTATTGATACTGTGCAGAGCAAATGTGAGACACTTTATGTTTTTGGATAATAAAAATTAAAATGCAGTCTTCCTATAATAAGAGTGGGAGGAACCAAATGCAGACTGGCGTAATCTGATTAAGTAAAGTAAACGAACGGAAGGAGCAGAAAGCCTGATGGGTGGAGCTAACATGAAGTTACATGTACTAATTAACAGAACTTTTACTCACTTCACTCTGTCGTCTTTAAAAACCCTGAATATGTCCCAGAGCCATTCATGAGGTTTGTTTCCTCCTGATAAGATCCATATAATGATCAGTTTGTGACAATCGGAGATCAAGTCCTTGATATTATTCTTAACCCAGTCTTTCCATCCATCCATTTTCTAAACCTGTTTCCTCCTGTTCAGGTTCGCAGGGGGCTGGGGCTGATCTCCAGCAGTCTTTGGGTGAGAGGTGGGGGACACCTTGGACAGGTCCCCAGACTTTTCTCTTTGTGAATTTATTTGATCATTTCTGAGATCCTTGTTTTGTTTTAATCCACCTGAATCTGCTGCACTTCAGGAATCAGTTCTGCAGAAAAGCACAAGGTTTATTCTTGGAAGATTGTTTCTTCATGATATTTGGTCCTTTTGGGTCATCTTTGATCACGGGTCTTTCCTGGAATCATTGATTGACAGTTTGATTTCCATACTTTCAGCAGTGTGATGTCATGCGCCTCCACCTGTGTTTAGGTTTCAGCAGATGGAACATCCCTCCATGTGGCCCGTGTTCATGTCCAGTGAGACACTGCGTTTCTAAAAGCCTTTTGATGTGGGATTAGTCGGGTTTCTCTGCTTACAGAAATGGTATTAATGGACGGTATTTGGTAAGTCTTTCAGACCCGAGGCTGCGTGACCTCAGTTAACGTGTTCAGATGTGTGTTATTAAGGACAGAACTGGTTCAGCCCGAAGCTGCGGACAGCACATCAGCTGATGTCCTCTTAATGAGCCTGATCGTTAGCCCCAAGGCGGCAGGAATACAAGAGGATTAACAATGTCACAGGATGAAATCACTGGTTCTTTCATTTGTACTGCAGAGATGACATCATCATCAGGGCTGAATATGTGTCAGAACCCGAGTCCAGGTGATCAGAGCCTTAGTCCAGGTGGTCACAACCTGGGTCCAAGTGGTCAGACTCTGAGTCCAGGTGGTCAGAGCCTGAGTCCAGGTGGTCACAACCTGGGTCCAAGTGGTCAGACTCTGAGTGCAGGTGGTCAGAGCCTTAGTCCAGGTGGTCACAACCTGGGTCCAAGTGGTCAGACTCTGAGTCCAGGTGGTCAGAGCCTTAGTCCAGGTGGTCACAACCTGGGTCCAAGTGGTCAGACTCTGAGTCCAGGTGGTCAGAGCCTTAGTCCAGGTGGTCACAACCTGGGTCCAGGTGGTCAGAGCCTGAGTCCAGGTGGTCAGAGCCTGAGCCCAGGTGGGTCAGACCCTGAGTCCAGGTGGTCAGAGCCTGAGTCCAGGTGGTCAGAGTCTGAGTCCAGGTGGTCAAAGCCTGAGTCCAGGTGGGTCAGAGCCTGAGTCCAGGTGGTCAGACCCTGAGTCCAGGTGGTCAGACTCTGAGTCCAGGTGGTCAGAGCCTTAGTCCAGGTGGTCACAACCTGGGTCCAAGTGGTCAGACTCTGAGTCCAGGTGGTCAGAGCCTTAGTCCAGGTGGTCACAACCTGGGTCCAAGTGGTCAGACTCTGAGTCCAGGTGGTCAGAGCCTTAGTCCAGGTGGTCACAACCTGGGTCCAAGTGGTCAGAGCCTGAGTCCAAGTGGTCAGACTCTGTGCCCAGGTGGTCACAACCTGGGTCCAAGTGGTCAGACTCTGAGTCCATGTGGTCAGAGCCTTAGTCCAGGTGGTCACAACCTGGGTCCAAGTGGTCAGACTCTGAGTCCAGGTGGTCAGAGCCTGAGTCCAGGTGGTCACAACCTGGGTCCAAGTGGTCAGAGCCTGAGTCCAAGTGGTCAGACTCTGAGCCCAGGTGGTCAGACCCTGAGTACAGGTGGGTCAGAGCCTGAGTCCAGGTGGTCAAAGCCTGAGTCTAGGTGGGTCAGAGCCTGAGTCCAAGTGGTCAGACTCTGTGCCCAGGTGGTCACAACCTGGGTCCAAGTGGTCAGACTCTGAGTGCAGGTGGTCAGAGCCTTAGTCCAGGTGGTCAAAGCCTGAGTCCAGGGGGTCAGACCCTGAGTCCAGGTGGTCAGAGCCTGAGTCCAGGTGGTCAGACCCTGAGTCCAGGTGGTCAGAGCCTGAGTCCAGGTGGTCAGATCCTGAGTCCAGGTGGTCAGAGCCTGAGTCCAGGTGGTCAGAGCCTGAGTCCAGGTGGTCAGACTCTGAGTCCAGGTGGGTCAGACCCTGAGTCCAGGTGGTCAGATCCTGAGTCCAGGTGGTCAGACCCTGAGTCCAGGTGGTCAGAGCCTGAGTCCAGGTGGTCAGATCCTGAGTCCAGGTGGTCAAAGCCTGAGTCTAGGTGGGTCAGAGCCTGAGTCCAGGTGGTCAGACCCTGAGTCCAGGTGGTCAGAGCCTGAGTCCAGGTGGGCAGAGCCTTAGTCCAGGTGGTCACAACCTGGGTCCAAGTGGGCAGACTCTGAGTCCAGGTGGGCAGAGCCTGAGTCCAGGTGGTCAAAGCCTGAGTCTAGGTGGGTCAGAGCCTGAGTCCAGGTGGTCAGACCCTGAGTCCAGGTGGTCAGAGCCTTAGTCCAGGTGGTCACAACCTGGGTCCAGGTGGTCAGACCCTGAGTCCAGGTGGTCAGAGCCTTAGTCCAGGTGGTCACAACCTGGGTCCAAGTGGTCAGAGCCTGAGTCCAGGTGGTCAGAGCCTGAGCCCAGGTGGGTCAGACCCTGAGTCCAGGTGGGTCAGAGCCTGAGTCCAGGTGGTCAGACCCTGAGTCCAGGTGGTCAGAGCCTGAGTCCAGGTGGTCAGATCCTGAGTCCAGGTGGTCAGATCCTGAGTCCAGGTGGTCAGAGCCTGAGTCCAGGTGGTCAGAGCCTGAGCCCAGGTGGGTCAGACCCTGAGTCCAGGTGGTCAGAGCCTGAGTCCAGGTGGTCAGAGCCTGAGTCCAGGTTGTCAGAGCCTTAGTCCAGGTGGTCACAACCTGGGTCCAAGTGGTCAGATCCTGAGTCCAAGTGGTCAGACTCTGAGCCCGGGTGGTCAGACCCTGAGTACAGGTGGGTCAGAGCCTGAGTCCAGGTGGTCAGAGCCTGAGTCCAGGTGGTCAGACTCTGAGTACAGGTGGGTCAGAGCCTGAGTCCAGGTGGTCAGACTCTGAGTACAGGTGGGTCAGAGCCTGAGTCCAGGTGGTCAGACTCTAAGTCCAGGTGATCAGAGCCTGAGTCCAGGTGGTCAGACTCTGAGTACAGGTGAGTCAGAGCCTGAGTCCAGGTGGTCAGACCCTGAGTCCAGGTGGTCAGAGCCTGAGTCCAGGTGGTCAGAGCCTGAGTCCAGGTGGTCAAAGCCTGAGTCCAGGTGGTCAGAGCCTGAGTCCAGGTGGTCAGACTCTGAGTCCAGGTGGTCAGACTCTGAGTCCATGTGGTCAGATCATGAGTTCAGGTGACGTTTGGATCGTGGACTTTAACAAAATGACTCCTTTCCATTGAAACCATGGTGATGTTTCTGTTCAGGTGGAGTCCAGATTCAGTTTTTATGATGTTCGTGGTTTTGGGTTGTGAAATGTGCAGAATCAAGAGATTTAAATAAAAATCCCACAGAAGTGAAATTGGTGGATTAAGGTTCCCTGTCTTCATGTTTGTGTTTAATCCTGTGAACCCGACTAATTAATCTGCTCCAGTTGATGTTTCTGTGCTGCTGCAGCGTTTTGTTTGAAGTGGATCATTTATCAACACAGACGCTGTTTGCATAGACTCCATTAAAATATGAAAGACAAGAATTCATTTCTTTTTGTCCACCAACACCTTCCTCTTTGTCCATCCCTCAAATATTTAACAGAAAGACAAACAGGAAGTCAGATATCCTTCTTTATTCTAACCTTGTTTCTATAGCAACCGGCACCAGTTACACTCATCAACAGAATTGTTTTAATGACAGAAAAAATCATGTTCTTTGTCTGATTGTTTAATCAGCTGATAAAACAACGTAATGCTGAGTTCATCTCCGACAGACAGTTTGTGTTCTGATGGATTATATCTGTATACGCAGAGACGTTTAACAACTAGCAACCGTTTCAGAGTTACTACCGGGTCAACGGGGCGCTGCAGCACACCAGGACTGGTGCTGGGTCACCTGAGTCTGAGCAGCTGGTGAGGGACGAAGCGTGATGAAGAGAAACATGGAAAAACAGATGGCAGGATGAAGAGCGACTCTGCTGATGAAACGAGATGAGAAAGAAGAAAACAGAGTGGAAGAGAGAAGAGTGATACAGTCCAGTGGTTCTGATCCGGTGTCTGCAGATTTTACTTGCATTACTAATAATTCAAACTGTTACTTAGCTTTTCCTCTTTCAGCCCAGTACGAGAGTGTTAACAATCCAAGCAAAGCATGCTGGGAGGTTGTTGTCTATAAGATGTGATTACAGTTCTAATGAATCTGCAGAGCTTCTTACCAAAATATACAACGATGTTACGAAATAAAATAATTCAAATAAAAGTTCAAAGGGAGACGTTTAACCCTCCTTACGGGTGATTAATTTGTTTAATCATGCAGGTTGTTTTCTTCAGCTCAAACTCTTATTAAGAAAAATCCTCAATAAAATGACTCAGTCTGACTGCTGGTGTATCAGGATGTTAATGTTTCAGATGGGAGGTGCTTTTAACACAAATCATTCATCTGACTCCGCCCCCTCAGCCTGACCACAGACACCAGTTGGAGGAGAATTATGGAACGTTATTGTTCTCCCATGTTGAAGCGGTGAAATGTAACAGCTGTCCACAGGAGATAATTGGTGTTGGACGCCAGTAGCTGAATAATCCACTCGGTGCCCACAGAACACGTTAAACATAATAGGTTGTTCAAATCGCTGCTGCGAGTCCCAAACTTCAGTTTCTGTCTCCGACATGTCACCTTATTATTCAGATGGCATTTAACAACCCATTAACAACCGACAAACAGAATATCAGAGAGTCACACATCCAGCTGTTTTCCACTGCAGGTTTCTGCAGAAGATTCTGGATCCGGGTTTTCTTTCTGATCAGGGAAGAACTCGACTGAGACAACCTGAATAATTTTTATGTTTTATCTTTAAAGGTTGAGAACACTGAACATCTAAACATAATGTTAAATGTAGAAACTTTCTGAAGTCTGAAAGCAGCCAGATGTTAATAAAACATGATTTTAATGTTAAACAGACAGAAACTCTCACTTATTCTTCTGTTTATTCACAGATTAAATGAAATATTTGAACTTTCTTCTTTTACTTCCTGCATTTTGGCCACATATTGAGGCTTGTGATTGGCTGTCAGCCAACACCTCCCCTTCGGCATCAGGACTCGCTCGCTGTCCTTTCAGTCTCCTCTACAGACTGACACACAGATTTGTATCAGGAACATTTTCACAGTCAAGGACTCTGCAGAACCTTTCAGAGCGTCTCCTCTGACTTCATCTTTAATTTAAGCAGAGCTCAGTCAAACTGGCAGCTCCGATTCTGATTCTGAAACAGTCCAGCAGAGAGATCAGTTGATTCAGAGGCTGACAAAAACCTCCACTCTTTGGGACGTCATATGATGAAACAGCATCTGGGCTCCAACAGTCCTGCCATCATGCTGACAGGAGCACAAAACCAATAAAGTTTATTCAAACGGGATGGGGAGACTGGACACTCATCTGGATCAAACCATCCTTTTTCTGGATCTGAAAACTGTCCAGACTCACTGGTGAAACTTGGAGAAGCAGAGCACGAAAGAAGGAACCCATTAAATTTGTATGTGGATCCACTTTACTATGTTAAAAATAACAAGATGGGTTAGTAACTGGGAGTTGAACTTTGCTCTCAGACCGCTGGTCCAGTTCTGAATATATGCACTTAGGGATGTTTTTACATTTTATCAGAATGAAACTTTTTAGTGAACAATACTCTTAAATTGGAACAACGTGCTTTTATCTCCTTCCCCATTATATTTGACTGAGTTTAAAATAAAATAAAAGTTGCTAATGACAGAAAGTCGACTCGTTTTCAATATTTAAGATTTTGACAGTTGATGTATAAACTATATATAGCCAGACTGTGAGTGTTAAATCACCTGTTAGGTCATGAACTTCTGGTCAGTCAGTATCTGGACCTGTTCAGAGTCACGGTGAGCTGGTCTCCATCTCCAGCAGTCATTGGGTGAGAGAGGCGGGGCTACACCTGGGCAGGTCACCAGTTCATCACAGGGTCACACAGACAACCACTCACACATGAAGGGATTGTTTAGAGTTGCCAGTTAACCTTGTGCGTGTTTTTAGTCTGTGGAATGAAGCATGTGCACAAGGCGAACATGCGAACAGGTCCGAGCCGGGATTCGAACCCAGTACTAACTGCTGCTAATGGGAAAACTGAAAACTCAGAAGATTCAGTTGAGTTTTTAAAAATCCAGTAGTTTTTTCATGACGACTCAGTTAGCTGTTAGCTTTGTGTTCAGTCTAAGACAGGAGCTACAGTCAGTGACCCTTGATGTGTTTTTTATACCAGAACACACAAGACATAATGTGATGGCTGAACAATCAGCTGATGGAGCTCCTGCTAGCACACCAAGCTAACTTAGCTCAGCAAGCTCAGTCAGCTGTCTGCTAATGTAAGCTAACTGAACTCTTAAGGGTTGTTGGGGCTAATTTAGCTGTGTTTACTTGTGAGCCGTTTCAAATGATATTTTCTAACCATTAACTGATTCTTTTTGGCCTTTGTTTAACCAGGAAGGTCTAAACCTTCTAAAAGACGGTAAAAAACATTCCTCAAGTACTTTTCAGGGTTTTATGTGTCCATATCTTTGTGCTGTAGAGCAAACCTAAAGAAATGAAATTGGAAAGAGACTCAGAGAAAAAGTTGCAAAGACACAACAGACAAATGAATCTTCTGGCGTGTTTCTCAGAACATCCGATCACAGTTCACCTACAGCTGATCGTCCATTCTTTAGTTTCTTCCTTTCATTATATCCTTGTTCAGAACATGTTCATGTTAGCTGCATTATATTCAGAGTAAGACTTTATTATAGGTTGTAATGAACTCTTCAGCCTCCAGCTGCCTTCATCGCAGCTGTTTATTTGCAGAAGGTTCGTCTGTGGCTGCAGGTTAATCTGTAGCTGTGACAGCGTTTTAACATTCTGCATCTCTCCTCTGGTTTTCTCCTCTGGTGTCTGCTGGAGATGGAACAGCTCTTATCTGAATGAGCTCAAGATAATTGGGGGACAAGTGGAGCTCGACCGCACAGAGGAAGAAAAGGCTGAAACAAAGCTAGAAAATGGGAACACTTCATGGCTGTGTAGCTTCATCTATGACGTTTGTGGGGGAAGTGAGACAGAAACGGACCCCTGGGTCCTGAAGGAGGGCAGAGAAACAGGACTGTTTGATTGGTTCCAGAAATACTAGTGAAAGTAGTGAGTTCACAAAAAATTCTAAAAGAAACGCTACGAAGAAGGAGATTACCTCATGAAAATAGAGGGAAACAGAAGTCAAGGAGTTTTTGTCCTAATGTAACTCTGTAAACGCTGAAACATTTATGTGTTTCATGTTTAAATTTTTTCAACCTCGTGAGCTCTGATTGGCCAAAAATTAAGTGACAGACATGAAACATTAGAAGACCACAGAGGCCTCACCAGAAGTTCTGGTTCTAACTTCAGTGGATTTTAGAAGGTTAAAAAAATTCAACACATATAATGAATAAATAAAATAAAGAGCTGTAAATGAATTTGCAGAGACATGGTTCGTTTTCAGCTCTCAGCAGAACTGAAGTTTGAGTGACTGTAAATGTGACTTTTTTTCTCATTGAGACCAGATAGCAGAGAATCACCGCAGTCCAATCTCCAGGTAATAAAGTGTGGACTGGAGAAGAAATGATCCTGTCCTGGAAATGATTTTTAGCTGATAAATCTTCTGTTGGTAACAGATTTGGTCTTAAAGCTCAGGTTGGAATCAAAAATAAAAAAGCCAGAACTTTTTGTCTCAGTACTCGAGTTTATTTCTTCTCTGAGTTTCCAGACTGATTCTAATCTCCTGAGCACATTAAAGGAGAAGGAAGAAGCATGATGAAGAGGGTTGTTTATTGTAAAAACAAATTCCTTATTTCAAGCATTGTTGTTTTAGCAGATTAAGTGAAACCTCATCACCTCAGATCTTCCATCAGTGTGTCTTTGTTCAAACTAAATAAAATCTCCTTCTTCCAGCTGCCTCCATCACCTTTTCTGGATCTGTCTCTCTGCTGTTTTATTGCCGAATCCAAATGAACAGAATATTTGCAGTTATTTTCTATCTGTTAGGGAGCCTGCAGACAGAATCCAGGTGAAACACCTGAGTGACCACAGACACGTGACAACAGAGTGAGAAAGAATCTAATTTAGGTAATATTTCACATGCCCATGTGTGCTGTGGGGCCTCCTGAAGCTTCGCTCTGCAGCAAAATGAAACGACTCGTTTCATTTTAATTTAAATGTCTACTGAGTATAATGTCTCATTTGCATGTTCCACCTTAAACCCAACAACTGATTTGCATCCCCCTCCTCCTCGTCTTAAGTTAAAACAATCATCTCTCTATTCCCCCTCTGCCGGCCAATCAGTTCTGCTGTCTGAGCCTCAGCCATGTGGGTAATGAGCTGTCAGCCAATCACGTTCAGCCTGGAGAGAAGGCTGCCACAGGATTGGATTCAGGCTGGATTGAGTCTAGAATATACGGTGTGTCACATGTAACATCAGCTGTTGTATCGGTTCTGTCATGTTATTATATCCTCTTCAACTGTGTGACTAAACATCTGCAGACTTTGTTCTCATATAATCTGGATTCAGTTCATTAATGACCTCAAGTGTTTCTGTAAATCCACTCAGAGAAGATAAACATCCTGTGATAAAATCTACAAACAAATGCTGATAAACTCGCAAATTGTTCAGTTTTTGACCAGACACATTAGTCAAGTAACCAGTGATGTAGCAGACTGTTTTTAAATCTCTACTCCCCTGAGGAAGGACAAAATTATACTGAGAACCCAGAAAGCCGATAGAAAGGGTTTGACCATAAACTATATGTACAAACCAAAGTTCTGACCCGCACATCCACTCAGTCATGTAGTGGCCTCAGGTTCCTGGTCTGAGGAACATATGTGTCAGGTTTAACAATGCACTCTCATGGTCTGCTGAAGGTTTGAGACTGATGAAGGTTTGAGTCTGCTGGAGGTTTGAGTCTATTGGTCTGATGAAGGTTTGAGTCTGTCTGATGGAGGTTTGAGTCTGCTGGAGGTTTGAGTATTGGTCTGATGAAGGTTTGAGTCTGTTAGTCTAATGAAGGTTAGAGTCTGAAGAAGGTTTGAGTCTGTCTGATGGAGGTTTGAGTCTGTTGGATGTTTGAGTCTAATGGTCTGATGAAGGTTTGAGTCTGTTAGTCTAATGAAGGTTAGAGTCTGAAGAAGGTTTGAGTCTGTCTGATGGAGGTTTGAGTCTGTTGGGGGTTTGAGTCTAATGGTCTGATGAAGGTTTGAGTCTGAAGAAGGTTTGTCTCAGTCTGATGGAGGTTTGAGTCTGTTGGAGGTTTGAGTCTGTTGGAGGTTTGAGTCTTATGGTCTGATGAAGGTTTGAATCTGTTGGTCTGATGGTGGTTTGAAACTGATGAATGTTTGAGTTTGATGGTCTGATGACGGTTTGAGTCTGTTGGTCTGATGGAGGCTTGAGTCTGATGGAAGTTTGAGTCTGTTGAAGGTTTGAGTCTTATGGTCTGATGGAGGTTTGAGTCTGATGGAGATTTGAGTTTGATGGTCTGATGGAGGTTTGGGTCTGATGGTCCGATGAAGGTTTGAGTCCGACAAAGGTTTGAGTTTGATGGTCTGATGGAGGTTTGAATCTGATGAAGGTTTGAGTTTGATGGTCAGATGACGGTTTGAGTCTGTTGGTCTGATGGAGGTTTGAGTCTGATGGTCTGATGAAGGTTTGAGTCCGATGAAGACTTGAGTTTGATGGTCTGACGGAGGTTTGAGTCTGTTGGTCTGATGGAGGCTTGAGTCTGATGGAGGTTTGAGTCTGATGAAGGTTTGAGTCTTATGGTCTGATGGAGGTTTGAGTCCAATAAAGATTTGAGTTTGATGGTCTGATGGAGGTTTGGGTCTGATGGTCCGATGAAGGTTTGAGTCCGATGAAGGTTTGAGTTTTATGGTCTGATGGAGGTTTGAGTCTGATGGTCCGATGAAGGTTTGAGTTCCATGAAGAATTGAGTCTGTTGGTCTGATGGAGGCTTGAGTCTGATGAAGGTTTGAGTCTGATGGTCTGATGAAGTTTTGAGTCTGATGAAGATTTGAGTTTGATGGTCAGATGACGGTTTGAGTTTGTTGGTCCGATGAAGGTTTGAGTCCCATGAAGAATTGAGTCTGTTGGTCTGATGGAGGCTTGAGTCTGATGAAGGTTTGAGTCTGATGAAGGTTTGAGTCTGATGGTCTGATGAAGTTTTGAGTCCGATGAAGATTTGAGTTTGATGGTCAGATGAAGGTTTGAGTTTGTTGGTCTGATGGAGGTTTGAGTCTGATGAAGGTTTGAGTCTGATGGAGGTTTGAGTCTGATGAAGGTTTGAGTCTGATGGAGGTTTGAGTCGGATGAAGGTTTGAGTCTGATGGAGGTTTGAGTCTGATGGTCTGATGGAGGTTTGAGTGTGATGGTCTGATGAAGGTTAGAGTGTGACGGTCTGATGAAGGTTTGAGCAGCATCAGTCTGAGTGGATGATGTGACGGATCAGAACTGTTCAGCCTTTATCTGTTTGTTCTAAAAATCCTTTTTGAAGATAACATTTTTTAAACACATGATTGATTTTACACAGTATTAAAATGACTCATTTCATCATGTGACATGAGGATTAACGTGTGGATTCTTTTTCTGAAAGTTCCAGTATTTCCACAAGAAGTGAATCGAAACATGTTGACTCTCCTCATCAGGTGTTTTTCTACATCATGTCTGAGATTCTAGAAATCTGGGACAAAACAGAGAAACGTGCTGCAGCTGCTTCCAAGTTTAGAACAAAAATAGAAAAACTGTAACACTGAATTTTCCAGTTTATTAAAGATGACCTAGTGTATGGAGAGTGTGAGGTTTGAAAGAATCGGGACATTTAAGCTGAAAGACCTGATAAAACCCCATTCTGTTGCATCATGGGTAATGTAGGAGAGTGATTGATTTTGAAGATCCAACATTTAAAAATAAGAAGTTTGAACATCTTGATTTCTGTTTCTCTCTGACTTCTGTGCCACTTCCTTTAGAAATCAAGTCGTTTTTGCTGAACGAGACATTTTACCTGCTGACATCCAGCAGAACTCTTATTGGAGGTTCTGTGAAGACCTGTTCCTGGTCTGTGACCCACTAACAGTTTGCAAACGTCCTTCAAATCTTTAAATATCAGCTGATTGCATCTAGATTCACATCACGTCTGTGACTTGTTGCCAGCTGTCAGCACTTGACCAGTTTATCAGATAAATCATTTCCTAAAGTTAAAAAACAAAACAGGATCATCTCTTTGAATTGGATGTAATCCAAAGAAAACAACATTAAGCTGTTGGAGATTTTTTTCTGAGCTGCTCCTGGGAGACATTAAAACTTCCTTGTGAACGTCTGCTCAGGATTACACGTCTGTAGTAGACTCCGTGATCAGCAGCAGAGATGAAATCAGCAGCACAGTCACGTCCTGCAGCATGAAGCTCGTTACAGAGTAATCCTTAAAGCTATTAACATTATATATATAACAGTAACACCTGCGGTCTGGTTTCTTTGTAAGCCTGATGATGTCCCCGCCCACAGCTGCTTTTCTTTACAGCTGGGATTACAGACTCTGAGAGTCTGAAGCTCCGAGTCTCCACGTGGTTTTCCAGAGGACCCGGGTGTGTTTCTCTCTGGGTTAGAGCAGCGATGCCTGCTGACAGTTTGTCTGACTGATGCCAGCGTTCATGTGTTTTTTACTCGACTGACTGATTAGACTGAAGATCAGACTGACAGCTGTGTAAACTCTGCTGTATGTAAACAATCCTGAAATAAAGTGACATGAAAAATGCTGCATCACTTTCTTCTTTCTGATTAATTGGTTTGAGCTCAGTTTAAAAACTGGAGTGAACTGATAGAAACGCTGGAGGAAGAATCAGTAAATAGAAAACACGCTGTTAACAGTTCGTCCTTGTATTTTATCTTGTTTTGGTTTAATATTTGGCCCAAAAGCTTTTCTTTTTAAAGGAACTTTAGCATGTTGAAATATGTTGCTGTTTCCTGCGCCTTTTTTCTCTGGTAGAGTTTTTCTTCTTTCTGTGAGACTCAGAGATCGTTTCCACCTTTTCACCTCCTCGTCCTCTTTAATCACGTTTCATGCTTCAGATAAAAACGTCCCTTTTTAACTCAAATTGTTCTTTTTAGGATGTTGGCGAGATCTCAGAGGAAGTTCATCCTCAGCCAGTTGATTATTGGCTTTTATTTTTTTTTTATATTTCTATTTAAGTTTCAAACAGACGCCACGTTCAAACATTTGGACAACACGTTGCTTCAGTGAATTAATCTGATTAATTTGTTGTTACTGGAGCAGATTTAATGAAAACTCTGAGCAGGAAACAAACATTTGTCTTTTAATTATCAAGCTGAATCTAATTCTATTCTCATTATAAAAATCCAGTTGAAACGCACTAAAATAAAACAAATAAAAGGTTAAACTTGTTGGTTTGATCCAGTTTGAGTTTATTTTGCGTTTCCTGTTACTTTTAATTTCAGATCAGTTTAACTGATAGTTTTTAAAGTTTTTTATGATTTTTTCTGACACAGGTGAATTTTAGGTAAACAAATGCTGCCTCATCATCTGAATAAATTATACCTGTTTATTAATCTGATGGTCACAAATACCCACAAACAAGTCAAGAGAAAACAGGTTGAAGAAATTTGTAGATTTCACATTCAAATCAGCTCAGTAGGTGTGTTTTAATGTCCTGTAACTTCTATCTTAGGGGAGGAGCTATGTTTACACCTGATGAGCTCCTTTAGTCAGTATGATTCAAGATGGCCGCCACAGGTAATCTACATTAGTTAGTCAGTGAGTTTGACAGATAGTGATTCAAAGTTTCATGTGGTAAAAGTCACTCTGCCTGCATCATGTGAGAGCTTCAAATTCTGATGCTAAAGACAGCAAGAGAAAAGCAACAGACCTTCACTTCCTGTAATAATCTTTATATCATGTTGTTTTAAAAAGTTTTGCTGACTGGATCAAGGAGATCAGAGTTCAATAAATCAGTCACACACCACATAATGTGGTTCTGAGGGACAGATGCTCTGTTCAGGTTTCAGTTTCATCATGGGTTTGATTCATGATCCAGAGTCCTGTGATGGTCTGGATTTCTTCTTCTTCTTCTGCTGCTGCTTTAATTTCCTGGTTTCTTAGATAAACTTTATTCAAGTGCAGAAATCTGGTTCTACCAACATCGTGTTTATGTGAATTCAAACCAGGTCAAAGTTGAAAGGTGAAGGTTTGTTCATGTGTTTCCTGTAATGATTGATTCACAACTTTATCTCAAACCTTTAATTAGTTACATTTTCTTCTGTTCTTCAACCTTCGAGCTTCTTCACACCTTTTCTTCTTTTTGTTACATCTTCCTCTTTCTTACACACACATGCATTAAAGACTGTGTGTGTGTGCGCGTGTGTTTACAGGAAACATCAGATATATTCCTGTTTCAGGGATAAAGGTTGTTAAAATGACTCATGTGTTTAATTTGAACCTAAAATGGGATCTGCTCTGATTCCAGCGCTCATTCTGTCAAAGAACCGCCTCCTTTTATTTAAACTGATAAAACATGATGTCATTGAGAAGCTGTAATGTGTTTTCACGTGCTTTTTATTATTTTTCAGATTTATTGGCTGTGCCCAAACATCCATACGCTGCCATGGAGAACTGGGGGCTCAGCGTCTTTGTGGAGCAGAAGATCTTATTGGACGCTGAGGTTTCCTCCTCGTCCTATAAGATGGAGCTCACCATGGTGGTGGTCCACGAGATCTGTCACCAGGTAGGAGAAACATCTGATGGATTTTGGCTTCTTTGATTCTTCATTTAAAATAGTTCAGTCAGGATTGAGTGTTTCTCAGACATGAAGAGTTTTATCAGTCCAGACTCAGCAGTAAGCATTTAATGAGGTTTTACCAGACTAGACTGGATCAGATCACGGGTTTTGTCTTCTTTCAGGTCTAGAAGCTCTAGAAGTTTCAGTTTCAGGATTTTACATGAACCTGGTTCTTATAATAAACCATTATATGACGTATGTCAGAGGTTCTGGGTTGTGGCTTTTAGAAACAATCTGAAACTGACAGACGAATAGTTACAAAGAGCATCAGTGATGGTGTTGTCATGGTAACAGATTCCTTCTTTCAGGAGATAAAGTAAGAAAAACCGTAATTACAAGTGCAATGTTTGAGAGCTGATTATGATTTGACTGTTTGGTGTAAGAACTGATGGGTTGAGTTTAAACAGCCAGTTTTGTATGAAAGAAGCACGTCAGCTGTTGAGTTTAATGTTTTCTACCTGAGTCATCGGCAGGTGAAGATTTGCTGTTAATCCGACTTCGTCTCAGACTTAAACTTTGTAGATTTCTTCCTTTCAGTTTGTGCCGTTTTGTTTATTTGTCTCACAGTTTAAAGCCGACAAAAAGCTGCGGCATTAAAATAAATAAACCCTTAAAGTGAGTCTGAAGGGGCTCGTTTGGGTTTTAAAACATTAGAAGAGCTTCAGACGGTCACAGCTGGCTGCAGGAAGTTTCTGCAGAGGTTTCCGTAATTGGACAAACCTTTACTTTGATATTCCATCTGAGGAAAATGACTGTTAAATGTCAGAAGTATTGTGTGGCTGCGGGAGTCTGCAGGGCTAATGAAGGCAGATACAGATAAATTACATGCTGTTACTGAGTGTCTAAATGATTCTCACTCTTATCTGAAAAATCCTCTTTGATTTACAGACTTAATTATTCATCTAGTTTTAAATCTGTGTGATGCAGCAGGAGTTGAGACTGCATCAGGGTTTTCATCACTAAGTGACATGACTTCAGATGTTTTACCTGAACTCAGTTTGTGATCTGAGGACGTGAAGTCTGAAGCAGCAGCTGAACATTTAATCCTCAAACTGGACAGTTTTCTCCCAGAATTCCCACAACAGGGTCCAGTGGACTTACAGGAAATCAGATGGTTTAGAGTGAGAGAAGGCGGATGATGATGTGCTGCTGTCTGACTGGTGATGAAGATGGACGGTTGAATCCGAGGCGGTTCTTCGGTTTCTGGACTCATTGAGGAGATGGTCCGTGTCTTTGTTGTGATGTTTCCTTCTTGTCTGAATATCATGTTGTTTTCCTCTTGAACAGACGGCCTGATGAAGCGCTACTTTCTTCTTCTGCTGTTTTTTTCGTGTCTCCAGAGGAAGCGTGTTTTTCTGACTTGGTGAAGAGTTTCCCTCTGACACTGTTACAAACCACACAGTGACAGTCAGAAGGATCCTCTGAAGCTGTCTTCACTCTGATTAACGAGTTCTTGACTCAGCTCAGATCTGAAGTCTCATCTCAGTCTTCTTCATTTGAAGAGTCTCCAGAGGGGTTTCATAGACAGTCCTCCTGAAGTCCAGAGACTTGTCTTTATATTTGATGATGACACGTGTGGTTTGGGTCTGCTGAGAGTTCACTTCCTGTCCTGGCTGTCTCCGCCTGTCTGTTCTCTGCAGAGTGAACACACTACACGACTCACCAGTGTTAAAATTAAAGCTGTTCTGAAGCCGACGGTGTCCGATCGCCATCATGAATCTTCACTTTTAGATTCTGTGTGTCTACTCACACGTTATTTAGAGATTTTTAGGGAAGAATAAACGTCACAAGCTCCTTTTTAACCCACAGAAACACTCATTTAAGTGTTTAATGTCATCTGATTCCACTCTACATGCAGCACATTTTAACAAGGCTGTGCAATTAATCAGGATTTAGATTTTAAATTAGATTTTGGGTTCAAACAAGTCGCAAACATGATGTGATAATAAGATGTAAAATCCCTCCTCTGTTGTTAATTACAATGACCTCGATGTGTTGACCTGACTCCCGGGCTTCCGTAGCAGCTTCCGTGTATGTTCATGTGACTGATCCATCATGAAAATGAATTTTAATTAGTTGGTGCCTGTTTTATAAACAAATCCTAATTCATAATAAAATGTTTCTTTGGCACATTTTTTATTGTAAATTTATAAATATAAAGTTTAACTTGAATGTGAAACAAGTTTTCTGTGAAATGATGGTGTTTAACAGAAGAACATGAAGGAAATATCTACATTCCACCTTTTCATCCTTTTTCATCGTATTTCCTCGTCGATTAGCGTGTCATAGAAAACAGACGGTTGATTGTTTTAGTTAAACAACTGGAATCAGATTAGTACTCAAACCCAAGACCCTGTTCACACCTGTCCACACCTGATCACACCTGATCACACCTGACCAGACCCTGTTCACACCTGTTCACACTTGATCAGACCTGATCAGACCTGATCACACCTGATCACACCTGACCAGACCCTGTTCACACCTGACCAGACCCTGTTCACACCTGATCAGACCTGATCAAGGGAGTCGTTCCTTTCCACTGTCGCCAGTTGTGCTTGCTCAGGATGGGGGATTGTGCTGAAATAACAATTCAGCCCAATCGGCTGGTTCCTTAGATAGAAAATGTTTTATTATTAATTGATTGATTTTTCTGTGAAGTGCCTTGAAATGACTTTGTCATGAACTGGCGCTTTATAAATAAATAAACTTGAAACTTGAAACTTGATCACACCTGACCAGACCCTGTTCACACCTGATCACACCTGACCAGACCCTGTTCACACCTGATCACACCTGGTCAGACCTGATCACACCTGACCAGACCCTGTTCACACCTGGTCAGACCTGATCACACCTGATCACATCCTGTTCACACCTGATCAGACTTGATCACACCTGACCAGACCTGATCACACCTGATCACACCTGGTGTCAGTGTGACAATGATCAGGATGTGCTCACTCTCAGAACTCACACATGTATTTCCTGTGATTTTCAACATCTTTATGATGCTCTCCTATGACCTCACCACGTGTGTCTACGATCACGCCATGACCCGTGTCCCACACTGGTTATAGGATTCAGGCTTGGAGATTGCACCACACAGTCTGATAAGTTCTAGCCGAGACACGAGGGCAGTGTGGTGAGTCCCACCGGAACCTGACTGTGGAGGTTTTCTTCTCTCAAAATGTTGTTGAGTTATTTCACTCTGTCATGATTTAACATGAAGATCACTGTAACACACGTCTGAAGACCAAGACCCTGCAAAGCTAATTCCCATCAGTTTCTGCTGCTCCTGGGGATGCAAGAGTGAGCACAGCTCAGAAAATCTAAAAAAAAAATACATTCATGAACAGAAACTTTTCACACTGAAGATGTCAAATCCCAGATAGTTCCCTGATGTTTATCTGCATCCTGAAGAAGTAGGACAGGACTTCATGTAGTTCACCTGATGGGCTGTGAGACAGGTGTTTGTGAGACTGATGTTTGTGAGTCAGATGTTTGTGAAACAGATGTTTGTGTGGAGTGGACGTCTCCTCTGTCTTTTTAGAGGATTTTAAATGGTTGTTTCTCCTCTAATTGTATCAAACTGTCGGTTCTGTTTGTCTCCTGCAGCTGGTTCTTCTTCTGTTGTTTGTGACAAATTGGATTTCCTGCCACGTACAGCCTGTGTTGTCTCATGTAAACCAAAACGGATCCTTTTATTGGATGGAAAGACTTTTGTTTACTTGTGTTTGTGTGAATATGCAAAAATCTGTTTGATTCCTCTCAAACATCTGACACAAGACGCAGCAGAAATGAAGAACTTTAATAATCCTGAAAGACAAATGCTCTTGTTCCGTTGAAACGTCTGCTCGTTAAGAAGACAATGACCTCGATCCCTCTTGTTTGTACTCTTTGATTTGCCCGTCAGGAGAATAATTTTGAACTAAAAACAGATTTTAGTGGAACTGAGTAGAAAGTTGAGCCGCAGACTGAAACCTTCTGATTAGTTTTCATCCTTTTTTCTGAGCTGCTCTGATCCTCATTCACATTATGAGCTCGGCAGAAGTAAACGCTGTGATATTTACAGGAGTTTATCAGAAAACGTGAAGCTGTTCAGGATTCAGCTGTCAGGTCAAACTCATGTGCAGACAGGTCAGATCACCTGCGTGAGGCTGGAAATGTGCTTTCAGAGGTAAAAATCTGCCTTTAGAGGAGGTCGCTCACATGCTGCGGCTGCATCACTGAGCCTCAACATGTAAACTGTCACAAAAACCGCCGTTGTCTTTAATGCAACTATTTGTACATCTAATATTGCAACACGCAGGGAGTAAAAAGGGACATTTTTCTTTACCAGATGCAAATGAAGAGCGTGTAAAGAGCCTGAACACAACACGAGTCAGAACAGCTTCCGAAGCAGCACAAATGAGCTTTGTGTGTTTGTGCTTGTGTTTCGAAGCTCCTCGGGCAGCAGCAGAGGAGATGATCCTGTTTTTACAGTTCAACTTCAAATACGTGACAAGCAGACAAATGTGATGAAACCCAGGAAAATCTGAAGGTTCTGGTCCGGAGAGAGAGACGCTGAGAGAGCGAGCGTAGAAAACAAAGAGATGAAGGAACACAGTGAGAGAACGAATAGAAACGACATCTGTTAATGTAAAATAAGAGGAAGAGGCAGAAAGAGAACAGAGTGCAGTAAAAACATCTAGTAACGTCTCTGCAGCTCAAACATCAGCCAGCACGTCACTCACCTGCAGGACAGGTAGAAACATCTGGATCAACAGAACTCAAACTGATTTCACCTGTTTATTCTTCAATTCAACTTCAATTACAACAAATATCTGAAAGTTAATGTAGCTGTTCACCTGTGTGTGTGTGTGTGTGTGTGTGTGTGTGTGTGTGTCTGCTTCATGTCAGCTGGAGAAAGGCTCCTCCCCCTGTGGTTCTGTCCTGTGAATTAAATTGACTTTGACATTTAAAAATATAAATTCTTCATGAACTTGATTCTGTTTTAACTCTGTTTTTATCTTCAGATCTTTTTTTAACTGCCGACGATGTCATAAAAAAACAGGCGAGTCTGCAGCAGCTTTGCATTTCATTTCATCCTGAAGCAGAAATCTTATACACACACACACACACACACACACACACACACACACACACACACACACACCCACAAGTGTGTTTTGTTATCCTTATGGGGACCGTCCATTGACTTCCATTGATTTTAGTAACTAGATTTATACCTAACCCAAACCCTTTTCCTAACCTTAACCATTACTGATCTATAACTAACCCTAAGACTAACTAAAACTCTATTCACACCATACCTATAAACCTAACCCCTAACCCTAAAAAGGGGAGTCCCCCTCATGGGGACCAGGCTTCGGTCCCCACAAGAACCCTCGGACCCCAGAAAGATAGTAAAAGTCAGGAAACGGGTCCCCAGGAGGTCAGAAAAACAAACCCACACACACACACACACACCTGTCTCTTTTGTTATCCTTATGGGGACCGTCCATTGACTTCCATTGATTTTAGTAACTAGATTTATACCTAACCCAAACCCTTTTCCTAACCTTAACCATTACTGATCTATAACTAACCCTAAGACTAACTAAAACTCTATTCACACCATACCTATAAACCTAACCCCTAACCCTAAAAAGGGGAGTCCCCCTCATGGGGACCAGGCTTCTGTCCCCACAAGAACCCTCAGACCCCAGAAAGATAGTAAAAGTCAGGAAACTGGTCCTCAGGAGGTCAGAAAAACAAACCCACACACACACACACACACACACACCCACAAGTGTGTTTTGTTATCCTTATGGGGACCGTCCATTGACTTCCATTGATTTTAGTAACTAGATTTATACCTAACCCAAACCCTTTTCCTAACCTTAACCATTACTGATCTATAACTAACCCTAAGACTAACTAAAACTCTATTCACACCATACCTATAAACCTAACCCCTAACCCTAAAAAGGGGAGTCCCCCTCATGGGGACCAGGCTTCGGTCCCCACAAGAACCCTCAGACCCCAGAAAGATAGTAAAAGTCAGGAAACGGGTCCCCAGGAGGTCAGAAATACAAACCCACACACACACACACACACACACACCCACAAGTGTGTTTTGTTATCCTTATGGGGACCGTCCATTGACTTCCATTGATTTTAGTAACTAGATTTATACCTAACCCAAACCCTTTTCCTAACCTTAACCATTACTGATCTATAACTAACCCCTAACTAAAACTCTATTCACACCATACCTATAAACCTAACCCCTAACCCTAAAAAGGGGAGTCCCCCTCATGGGGACCAGGCTTCGGTCCCCACAAGAACCCTCAGACCCCAGAAAGATAGTAAAAGTCAGGAAACTGGTCCTCAGGAGGTCAGAAAAACAAACACACACACACACACACACACACACACACACACACACACACCCACAAGTGTGTTTTGTTATCCTTATGGGGACCGTCCATTGACTTCCATTGATTTTAGTAACTAGATTTATACCTAACCCAAACCCTTTTCCTAACCTTAACCATTACTGATCTATAACTAACCCTAAGACTAACTAAAACTCTATTCACACCATACCTATAAACCTAACCCCTAACCCTAAAAAGGGGAGTCCCCCTCATGGGGACCAGGCTTCGGTCCCCACAAGAACCCTCGGACCCCAGAAAGATAGTAAAAGTCAGGAAACGGGTCCCCAGGAGGTCAGAAATACAAACCCACACACACACACACACAGGCAGACGCACACACACACAAAAGTGTGTTTTGGTATCCTTATGGGGACCGTCCATTGACTTCCATTGATTTTAGTAACTAGATTTATACCTAACCCAAACCCTTTTCCTAACCTTAACCATTACTGATCTATAACTAACCCCTAACTAAAACTCTATTCACACCATACCTATAAACCTAACCCCTAACCCTAAAAAGGGGAGTCCCCCTCATGGGGACCAGGCTTCGGTCCCCACAAGAACCCTCAGACCCCAGAAAGATAGTAAAAGTCAGGAAACTGGTCCTCAGGAGGTCAGAAAAACAAACCCACACACACACACACACACACACACTTCAGCTGAACTGAAAACTGAAGTAGTAACTGAGTTTTAGATCTAGAGAACGTCACTTTCACCTGAAATGAAAATGCAGCTGGAAAATAATCACGTCCAGACAATCCGAGTGTTTCTGAAGGATTGTTGTTTTTCTCTCACTTTGACTCCACAATCATCTTCAGCTGTAACAGAAGTGCTTTTCAAGGAAGTTTTTACATCTTCCTGGAAAATAAAACCTTCCTCTGAAAAGGGTCACATACCAGACCTGGATCATTCAGACAGTCTGAACTCACTTATTCCTGGTCAGCTGATGTCTGTCTCCAGCTGTCACCAGGTGAGAGGCGGGACTATTATTTCAAACAGTTTAGTAGGTTGTTGCTTGCAGGACGCTTGTAGGCAGCATGTGGACCTCAGACTGGAACATCGGTTCAGTTTAAATACAGAAACTTGGACACATTTTTCTGGAATGTGTTGAAGTTTGAGTTTTGAACTTCGTCATTAGTGGAAACTCTGAAACTACAGTATTATAAAGGAAACGAGGATCTGAGAAAGCAGACTGCAGATGACTGAGATGTTTGATGGTTTCAGGCCTAAAATAGAGTCCAGCGTTGACACTGGCATGTTATGTGTTTATGATGAATGCTGCTATTTGCTAGTTTTGATCGACTGTTTAAACCAAAAACTAAAGGGAGAATTTAAGACAATGTTTTCAGTGTTTATTTTTCTTTTTTTTGCTGTTTTCTTGCAGCTCAGAGTGACACACAACGTCTTTCAAGCTCCTGTTAATGTTTATGTATTTAAAACAAACAGTTTCTAAAAACAACAACACAAGACGTATTTATTTCTTCAGCTGTTAAACGCTGTGACTGGCTACGTGCTAACCATAAACACGCTGCTATCTGGACGTAAACCAAACATTCAACAACAGGACAAAAAGCTGGAGTCGTTACTTCATTTATTTCTTATTTTATCATGTTTAAAGAGTTGACGTAGTTCATGTCAGTTTGTCGGTTATTGGAAGTGAAGCATGAATTATTCTACAGATGTTGCTAGAAAATGAAAGTCAGAATGTTTGGGTCAAATTTGGTCCAGAAACTGGTTTCAGTAAAAACTTCAATTGTAGGTTGATTTTACTCCAAAACGTGTAAGAAGCGCCTAGCGCAGAGCTGTGCCCGACCGAAGCTGCTCGCAGGTGAACAGATGAGCAACATGTGGCTGTTTGACGGGGTGTGAACACAGACAGAGTCGTACCAAGTGTCCCTCTTCAGTCCCGCTGACGTCCACACAGACCCAAACACAATCCGTCTCTGATGTTTCTGATTTACTGCTTGAATCATCTGTTCTGTATTCAGACGATGATTCTGATACAGCTGAATGTTTTCCATGAAAATCTGCACAAAGAGACTGGACTGGAGTTTCAGGATTAATTGTTCAATAAAATGTTGAAGTGATTAGTTTTAGGTGAAAGAGATGATGATCAGCTGATCCTCCAGATGTTGTTCTCTTCTCTCGTTTCAAACCTTTGAATAATCCCAAATGGATAAAGTCATTAAGGAAAAGCTGGAGGGTTTAAACACGCGCAGCATCGTTTAAAAGTCCCTGTTTTAGAAGCCGAATGATTCGGATCCAGAACCTGCTGTTCAGTCTGAGACTTTCTTTCACTCGTCCTGATGTCTGATTTCCTGAAATGTGTTTGCAGGACAGACATGAGTGAGGAAGAGGAGGTATTCATCATCCATGTTGGGAAATCATTTACTAGTAAATATAAATATTGTTGTAACACCTTTTGCACATGTTCAGCAGATCTGATGAAATGTTGCAGTAAAGTGTGAGAAAACAAGGAGTTTATGAATGAAGATCCATCAGTCATCAAACTGAAGCCATGTAGGTTTAAAGTGACGGTTTGAAGTGAAGATGTCTCATTTGGTTAAACGCCTGTCACGTCCCTCCGTCTCCTCATCTCTCTCCAAGCTTCAGCTGATAAAAGGAGAGAAAAAGACTCAAGGAGAAGAATCAGCCTGTATGAACCAGAGAAAAGGAAGTTTTTTTTTTTTCATATTTTAAATTTTGTTTTTATTAGCTCACAGCTGGTGTTGCTAGCCTGACCAATCAGATCCTCTAGCATTATGTTCAAATGCAGAAGGGTCTGACACCGGAGCCGCACCCGATCATTTCCACATCAAATTTTAGGACGGACCAATTACATATCACCTTTGTTGTGCGTCATCCTGAAAACACAGAACTAGCGTTTTCCACCCAGAGCACAACATTCAACATGGCGGACTTGGCTGAACCGAGTGTGCAATGACACCTCGCATTCCAAGTTTTTGACACAAAAGCGACAACTGTCATTAATAGTTGTCTTTTCTCCTCCATTAACCATGGCTCTGTAGCTACCATTACGGCTCCGCTCGCTAAACCTTTTGTTTTTGTTCCACCTCGTGTGTATCTGCTTTAGCGTCACATGTTGCGTCACTTCCGGGTTTCTGTGATTGGTTCTCTCTCAACTGGCTAAGCCCGCCTTCGAAATTGAGAGACAGCAGTTCAGCTTCAGGCCCTCATGTCTTTGTAAAGTATTCTGTCAAAGACATGAGGGCGTGGTTGATCAGGTAATGGTGATGCTGGCTCCTCCTACAACATCTGGATCTTTTAAATCTTTAATTCCCACTTTGTTTCCCGTGAACCCAACCAGGCTGAAGACGGTCCTGGTTTAGACATGATGATGTAAAGCTTTGATCTTCATGTGAGGATGTTAAACACTGATTCGGATGGACAGTTTATATTTATACAAATATCTGTTATCACATGATCACTGTGACCCGTGATCCACACGGTGGGGTTTGACCTCCAGGGAGGAGGTTGGATTCCACCTGACTCTTCCTTTAATATCAGGTTCATCAGGAACCTTCACTGGTTCTCCAGTGTGAAGCAGCTTCTGTCTAAAGCCGAGCTAAACGAGCTGTTTGGTTCTGATCAGTGTGCAGATCCGACTCATGAGGAAGGATTTATGGGTAATTAAAGATCAATAAGTTTCCTCATAATTCTCTCAAAACCATCGATCACATTAACAACACATCCTGTAACGTTCTGAATGTCTCGAGAAATGGACCGTCCCTTCTACATCCTGGTATCACACACACACACTCACACACACACACACACACACACACATGTTTGTTTTGTTATCCTTATGGGGACCATCCATTGACTTCCATTGATTTTAGTAACTAGATTTATACCTAACCCAAACCCTTTTACTAACCTTAACCATTACTGATCTATAACTAACCCTAAGACTAACTAAAACTCTACACCCCACAAAAACCCTCGGACCCCAGAAAGATAGTAAATGTCTGGAAACTGGTCCTCAGGAGGTCAGAAATACAAGAACACACACTCACACAGCACACACACACCCAGACACACACTCACACACAGACACACTGCGAGAACAGACTCACAGTTTATTTCTATCATCTGTCTCCTAATTAAATCAAAGAGGACAAACATTGAGACGATTTTGTGGAAACAGATTTCCTCCTTCATCTGTTGATCTCTGCGTCTCACACATGAATTCATCCATATGCAGCAGGAATTAGCTACATGAGTGATCTGCAGCGCTGAGAGCACGCGTGTTAAAGCGTGTTCTGGTTCTGGACGGACTGTCGGCTCTGTCAGATTTTTACTGGTTGGATCATTTTGACATCTACCAGGAGAGTTTATGTCCTGAACTTTCACGGTCTTTCTCTTCCTCGTCATGTCTGAAGCCAGACAGGATTTTTGGAAATCAGAGACGCCTGAAACCAGATCAGGACGTACGTCTTTGTGATGGTCCTGCACAGCAGAATAAAAACTGGAATCTAACAGTTACTGGACGGGGGCGGTTAAAGATCCCAGAATCTGGTTCTTTGGTGGACTTTCAGGTTTTGCACCTGGTCATCAAGTCTGAGTCTGGTTTGGACTTAAACCTGGAGGTTCTGGTTTAAACATTAAGACTCTTGGATGAATCAACAGGTTTTTGGTTAATTTGAGTTTCTCAGTTTTTCGTTTGATGGACGAAGTGGATCTGTTGTTTCATCCAGGTTCTTGTTCTGCGTCTTGGACTGGACTGGTCTCTGGCTGGTCTGTGTTTGGACACTGGATTTTGGAGGATTAGAACGTGTGTGAAGGTCACATCCTGTCTGCTGAAACGAGGACAGACAGATTGTGTTCTGTTGTGTGAAAAGGTTTGAAGGAGGAAGTGGAGATGTGTAAAGAAGCAGCATCTTCATCACCTCTTCATCACACCGTCTCATCTGTTTCAAACAAAACACAGGTGTGAAGAGAACATCTGCACACAGCTGGTTCTGTGTTTGGAGCCACTCTGTGTCTTCATGTCTGGTTTTTATTTCTTATGTGATTCACGTTGATCATCGGTTCACTCGGGAGTCACAGCAGGTTGTTTTTCTTCTTCGCTTGTTTCCAGTCTGTTTTCACCTTCGACCTTAAACCTCCAGAGCAGCTGCTGTGAATCTCTTTATTCAGAAAGTCCATGAAAGTTTTAAAAAGTCTGGAAATAGAAGTCTGTCAGAGGAAATAACAGCACAGGAGGACAAATCTACTAAAACAATTTTCACATCATTTCAGGCTCGTGAAGCTGTCGTAAGATTCAGTTAATTTATGTAAAACACAGTCAACATGACAAAAAAGCTGCAACTTCAAAGGAAAAATCAGCCGCTTCCGTCTGATCTTTAGCAGTTTATTAGACTTCTTTCTGTTTTATATCTCCGCAAATGTTGTTGAGCTATAAATCACATTTAAACAAAATAACTTAATTATAAAAAACCTTCAGCGTTCACTTTTAACTGAGGTCAAAAGGTCGTTGAATTCAATATAAACTTTACCTGAATCCTTTCAAGATGTAATAAATTCATGGTGAATTCTTGTTTTACTCAGTATAAATGAATTCACTTCATTTTAAACACAAATCAGTAAAAAACATTGAATTATAAACTAAAATGTGTCAGTAATTTAAATTAGGAACAACATAATTCACATGTGGTTTGAAATTATAACAATGAATACATTTTCCGTTAAACTAGAATTCAATATTTCAATAATTTAATTCATGTTTCAATGATAAAATCAACTGTGATGTCACATCAACAGATGTCGACATCTGATTGGTTCCCTGCACTAAAGTCTAAATAGATCAATCAGAACCTGGACTGATGGATTTGGTACCAGTGTATTATGTGTTTATTTCACCAACTCATGAACCTTCACACTGACCTATGTATGTTAAAAAAAAAACCTAATCATTTTACCTGAATCAGCTTTAGTCCCACCCACTTAGATTGAGTGACACGTTATGCATATTTATGACAAACTACACAGGTCCACGAAATATAAAAGTTAATATATTGTATAATCAATATTAATTTAAAAAAACATAAATACATTTCCATTTAATAAAGCACATTTATATTTTTAATAAAGTGTCACTTCTGGCTTTCCGTACATCAGGAGCTGCAGCTCAGTTTAAACATTCTGAATAAACAAGCCCTTTTATTCAGTCTTTTAATCAGAACGAACATAATGTGAACAAAATAATGTAACTGTGTAGATCACAGATAAACAGCTTCTTCCTAAATATCTGTAAAAATGCACACGCACAATTAGAGTAACATTAGTGAAGCAGTTTTTCTTTAATCTATGCAGGAAACTACAAAGGGAAATGTTTTCCTCTGATGCTTTATTAAGCTGTTTACCTTCAGCCTCCTGCAGCACTGAAGGACATGAAGGGTTGATCAATAATACTGTGTGAGAGGAATACAGTTATATTTAACTCTGTGTGTGTGTGTGTGTGTGTGTGTGTGTGTGTGTGTGTGTGACTCATGTCTGTGACTAATTATCTAACCATAAACAAACATCTAACACCGTGTTTGTGTGTGTATGTCTTGTTAGTGAGTCTGCAGCCACTTCACACACATAAAAACATATTTAAAAACAAAACCATGAGTTCAGCCGCTGTAACGAACCACAAACACGCTTCGGCTGCACGTTCCTTTAACTCTGCTGTTAATGTAGCGGCTACATCCAACCAAACAGAATATTTTCCTCTCTCACACGCTGCTGCTTCATTCTGCCAAAGATAACTAAAACAAGCCAGATCTTTTTTTTTTTTTTTTTTTTTTTTAGAAAATCTTCTGTTTCCTCAGAGAGAGACTTAGAATAATTAAGTAATCTCCTTCAATCCTCGAGAACTTGGGTTTGATTGTATCATCCTCGTTTATTTTAAACTCTTTCTTTTAATTTTCATCACTGTTCAAACAACCAACCCAGAATGAGGAAGATACAGTTTTCAGTACCTGATCTCATTTATACACTATCAGATTTTAAATAAATAGTCAAAAAGATAATTGTGTCCTTAATCCCAAATAGATAAATGTCACATTATATTGATCAGATTTAAAGAAAATAATAATTGGCTGTTGTTCTGATGTTTATGCAGCATTGAGGGTCTTGTTCGGGTTCGGGTTGGGGCTTGTTAGAGCCGTTCTCTTTTTGTTTTGTCTTCAAAGTGTTTTTGCTGCAATTTATGTTTCTTCTGGCTCTTTTTTAATTGACAGAATGCATCAGAAACACACAGACACAGAGTTATGCCCTGTGCTGTGCAGCTTTGTTGTTACAAATCAAAGGATTCTTAGTTGTAATTGGTTGTAACCAGCTTTATACAGCAACTTTAACCTAATCACAGACCTGAGACTTGAATAATTGGTGACAGGAACATAATAATATACAGACCACTGATGTAAGGCACAGATTAACAGGTTGTCATATTTAGATAAGTTGGTCCTGGTTTATTTATGAAACAGGGAACCAGATAGTGGTTATAGGCACCCAGGGAATGTTTACGCTAGTGTTGGAAAGGAGCCTTGAAACGCTTGTAGAACCTCGTATTCAGGAGGAGAAGTGTTGCTTTCAGTTGGATCGTGGACCAGAAGACCAGATCTACCCTCGCAGCAGGGGTGTCGAGCTCCAGGCTTCCAGGACCGCTATCCTGCAGGATTTAGACTGTCCTCTGCTTCAACACACTTTGTTTGGAATAGCAAGTCATTAACAGACACGAAGAACTTGTTGACTTGTTGGTAATTAAAGCAGAACTAAGTAAGTTTTGCTCTCGCTCTCCCCCTACTGGTCCCCTGTGAAAGCTCACTGTTGTAACGTTCCCCCGGCGCCGCCGCAGACCCCCC
>SSNP01000051.1:167091-216138 GCA_006937955.1 Pachypanchax playfairii
GCCGCCGCCCCCCCAACAACAACGCGCAGAGAACGCTTTTGCAAGGAGAAAGAAAAACAAAACCAAGAAAATGTCTCGACAGGTGAGTATTATTGTCAACTTTGCGCTCCTAAGGGTGGCGTTGCTAACAACGGCAAGGGCTTCGTGCTTGTATTTATGTACGTGAGTGTGAGTGCCGTAAAGCAGGTTTGTTCTCGCGAGGTTAGTCGGGTCCGATCCACTGAAAGTTGCAAGTGCTGCTTTCAGGACACAGACCCCGGAGGGAGGAGAGGGACCCACGAATCACCCCGCCAAGTCCTTGTTTACCCCCACAGGGACTCTAGAAAACATTTATTGAGGTGAAAAAACTTACTTAGTTCTGCTTTAAATAATTTCAATCTGGTCTGTTGGAGCTGAGAACATCTAAAACCTGCAGGATAGTGGCCCTCGAGGACTGGAGTTTGACTCCAGTGTTCTAAGGGTTCATAGCAGAGCCACTGTTCCTCCACACTGAAAAGAATCAGCTGAGGTGGTTCAGACTTCTGGTCAGGATACATCCTGATCTCCTCTGTATGGAGACCCAGAACTAGCCCTAAAGATTTTATGTCCTTACTGGCCTGGAAAGACTTGGGATTCTTCAGGAGGAGCTGGAGAGTACCACTGGACTGAAGCAGGTCTAGGTATCCCTCCTGAACCCGTTGGCCCCTGATCTGACTATAGATAGGTGGAAGAAGAAGGATCCTAAAATATAACAGTCCATAAATCTGTAGTAAGAGTTTTTCCATCTTGACTGGATGAAACATACAGTAAGTTACAAACAGGTCCAAAAGAACATCAGAGTAACTGGGTCCAAAAAAACATGAATTAAATCCACCCTGTGATGTCATAGTGATGTCATAGTGATGTCAGCACAGGTTTAAAAAAATACTTTAATAATCCCCGAAGGGAAATTAAGTAAACGTGTCAAAACATGTCAGTCATGACTTGCAGGTATTTTGATGGAGTCTCAAACAAACAAAAAAAATATAAACAATAAATTCTTTTTAATTTTCTGGAATAGGAAAATATAATAATAATCCCCTTATTAATCGTCTTGGGGAAATTATTTTTCTGCATTTGACTCATCCTCATCCGTGAGGTGAGGAGCAGAAGGCAGCCATGCAGTACGGCTTCCCGGGGGGCAGTTGCGTGTTCGGTATCATACCTGAACGGAACCAGGAATCGAACCCTAGTCTTCTGATGGAGGGGTGATCTCCCTCCCCACTAGGCTACAGCCGCTCTTCTGGTCTGGATCTCTGGATGAACAAGATATTACAGAAAATGACGTCCTGTTTACCACCATTTGGTCTGTCGCCATCTTTAAATCACCATCTAGACGTCGCTGACGTGCTGAGCTGAACAGGATGTTTGAGAGGTTCTCATCAGGGACATTAAATCCACATTCAGCCACTCAGAGCCGATGAACCTCGTCATCCCGAGGGTCTCACAGATGTGTTGATGTAGACGGTTACTGAGCCAAATGACAGTTAGAACTCATTTAGTGTCACAACACCACGAGGACCGTATCCAGAGTGTAAATCAGATCCTGGTATGAATATTTATCAGCGAGGACCAGACGGGGTGAGAAGAGGAAGGAGACGATGTTCAAAGGAACAAATCTGCTTTGTTCTAGAAGACAGCAAAACAGAAATGAAGACAGGAGAGGAAGAAGGGTAAAGAAAAGACTAAAGTTAGAACAAATGAAGACAGAAATCAACAGTCTGTTCTCTCCTGTTTGCATCATGAAGTGGATTTTCACTAATAGGAGGTCTATTTGTTCCTCAGGAAGCAAGATGTCGGATACAGATTCATTCCAGTCTCCAAAACTACCAGCCAGATAATAAAACTTTGAGTAAACAACAACAATAAACCTGTTAGATGAGCTCGATCAGCAGCTCTGAGTTTCAGTCTGAGGATGTGAGGAGGTTGTGAGTGTGATACCACCTTCTTTCATGTTGTAGGAGAAACTTTTTAAAGAAGGTTTTAAGTCTGTTTTGTTTGTTTTGGTGGAACAAATGTTGTTTTTTTCTTATTTCCAATAAATTCTGTGATGAGGTCACCCCTTAATCTGATGTTCAGGTTCTAGCCATGATAACACATGTCACAGTACACTACAGGTCTCCCAAATGAAGCAGATGAACTGATTAGACTTTGTAACAACTTCCTGTTTTAATTATCATCTTAATCAGAAAACACTGACTTTCCAAAAAAACAGCTGCAGTAGATTTACTAGATTTGAGATTGATTTAATTTTATTTAAATACAGTGTATTTATTATTATTATTATTAATTTACTTCACACCTTCAAACTGACATCAGACATGAAGACAAACATGTCCCAGGGTATTTCTGATCGACTCATGTGAGGATATGAAGACGTCCCGTGAACTTTGATGGACATTTTAGAAACTCCAGACTGGATGTTGTTGACAGTGCAGATCATCGGTTCCTCTGTCATTTTAGAACCAATCGAATGTTCCAGTGCTCATTAAAGAGGCCATTTCATACAAATTTAAGGACCTGAAGTCCAGATCTTTAATGGAAGTCAGTCCATCAGATTGCAGCTCATCTGAAATCTAAAGATGGAGTTCAGACTGACCTCTGTGACCTTTCATTTGATATCTTACCTAAAACCTATAGAATTTACTGAATCTTCTGTTGAACCAACAACTTTCACTCTCACAACTGACTCAAACAAAAAGACAGAGAATTAATCCTTTGATAAATTTTAAGTGTAGAATTTTTCCAGATTGTCATACGTTTATTATAAAACCATCAATACTTCAACAACAAGCAAACATTTCTTTGAAATGATCAATAAGCAGCTGAATGAACAGAAGGCAGTAGAAAAGCAGCTCAGGACTCGTCTTTCTTTCTGCTCAACTTCTCTTTCCTCCTTCACATGCTGCAGTTTCTCCTTCCAGCTTCAAATTGTTTCCTTTCAGCTTTTTGTTTGAGAACCCACATCCATGCAACCATGACGACGACAGAGCAATAGCAACACGAATCAACTTCCCCAGAAGTAATGGCCGAAGCACTGGCGGCGTTTTTATGCCTTAATGAAGCTGAAACCAGAGGAGAGCTAACGAACACGGAAAAATTCTAGTTGTCATTTTTAATTACCACAGAGAAAATATACATACAGAGCCATAGTTCAATTTCATCCAGTCTGTCACTAGAGCTCTCCAGTGTAAAATTAGTTCTGTTCTGTGTTTGTCAGGAAGAAACGGAAAAACGAGTGACCCGTTTCAAACATTAACAAGCGGCTTGATACAAAGTAAAATCCTTTTAAAGAAGAAATGAAATGTAAACGATCGTGTTTAATAGAAGAACAGCTCCGAACGCTTCAGAATGAAACTTTAAAGGAAGAATAAAAGATCCGCATACGTTCTGTAGTCTCTGGTGGAGTGCACATATTTAAACTGGTTCATCATTCAGAACACCAGAATCTGAAAGAAACAGACTGGATTAAAATAAAAAGGTTTGAACAGCTGATTCAGGTCCCTGACACCCCCCCCCCCCCCTCCCCCTTCCTTAAACCATTTCTTATGATTGTCTCTTAAATCTAGACCTGCTGCATTATTTATAGTCTGAAACGACACAAGTTGAACCCGTGTGTCCCGGTTGAACGTTCTTCCTACCCACACAGCGAGAACTGGAGAACAGCTCGCCATAAAACACTGACTGAGATTATTATGAACAAACAGAACAAACAACAATAACAACACAACATTCCAAGAGTACCTTCCTGCAGTAAAAATGGCCGCCATACATCCAATCCATACCGGAAATCTCAAGCGGAAGTTAGTTATAACACCACTCCAAGCTAATACAGAAATAAAAGCATGTACAAACAAATAAATGAAAGCACGTACATTGTCGCTCCGAGCTAAAAATAAATGAAAGCTCGTACCTTGTCAGCTACTGTAAAACTCAGAAGTTAGAGCCTACAATAATCACAAATGACAACTTTTTATGGCTATAACTTCGGGTTAGGGTTAGGGATGGGGCCGCTTGGGATTTCTGGCGTGGATTGGATGTATGGTGGCGCCCATGTAACTGCAGTTGGGTCCCTCTCCAACATTCAGACTCTGAAATGTTTCTACAACGATGTGTCTAAAGGGGCGGAGCCACGTTGGGTTAAAATACAGCTTTGAATTCGTGTCCAGTAATTTGGAAGTTGTGAGAGTTGATCCGTCTGTCACACGCGCATATTTCTTTCATTCCTGCTGCTGTCTGACACTCTGATACATTTTGCTCTTTGATCACATCTGATTTGTTTTATAAAACAGATAAGTATCTTTTAAACCAGTGAAACATTAAAAGCAGGAGCAACATTAATGAGACGTCGTTGATCCTCAGCTGAAAAATTCTGCTCCCAAAATAACAAATATGAGAAGCAAAATGGGCAAATTTAAAGAAATGGAGCCCAATTTAAAGCACAGCAATTAAAATACACTAAACAACAGAGAGGTTATTAAAATAATTCAGCCGCAAACCAGAGAGAAGCTAACAGGAAGTGTGAGTCGTGTGTTGTCACCCAACATGGAGGCTGATTAACACGGTTACAGTCCTCCCCTCCTCCGTACTTTACCGTTTCTGCGTCAACATTTAATTATCCTGAAAAGTCGAGCAGCATCTCCAGCAGCTGCTGGTTTCGTTTCCAGGCTCCCAGCTGGCTGCGCTCCACTGAAGTGGGTGTCCTCGCCCCCACTGCTGCTTCTGATTTCTCTCTCAAGACAAACACCGACTGTTCCTCCCCCACCTGAACTGCAAACACTGTTCTGGTTCTGATCCAAACAGGCGTTTTACTCTGCCAGGCTGGTTTGAGACCTGATTAAACTCGTTTCACTTGCAGACAAACTGATTCAAACGAGACTTTGACGAGCTGAATCACTCGTCTTTAACCGAACAGCCGCTGCAGTCAGAACCGAGCTGGGAGGCTGCTCCTCCTGCACATCCAGGCTTTAAACACTCAGAGGTGCTTTTGAGTTTTTAGGCTTTTCCCTGAAGCTGCTCGAGGTTTAGAGGGAACATTCAGACTCAGACATAAAGCTATGGGGGGGTGCCTGATTGTTCCCAAACATTCTCATTCAGCCGGCGTTGCAGTGGCTCCTGATCTGTTCTTCTTCTCTCCTTGTGACTCTTCACACTGTGACGGATGAAGAACTTGTAGAACTTTAGGAGGAATTTCATTTCCGAACAACTTTAGAACATTTCATGACAGAATGTCTTCAGTCTTAACAGGTCAAGAGACAAATTAAAAATATGAGATAATTTTCCTCCCAGAGCAGCTAATAAAGAGTTTAGACATGAATGTTCTTCTAAAAGAGTCTAATAAAGGTTTCCACATGAAGGAGCATCACTCACTGCAGCTGGATAATTAACCACAAGAAGCTTCTGGGAAAGTTTCATGTCAAATCATAACAAAGAGTTTCTTCTTCTGTGGTTTTCAGTGGTTTGGTGATCTGGTGACTCCAGTCTGGTGGGAAGACGTCTGGTTAAAAGAAGGTTTTGCTCATTTCTTCGAGTACGTCGGCACCGACTTCCTCTTCCCAAAGTGGAACATGGTGAGTAGAAACAGATTAAATCTGATTTTTGTATTAGAAATGACAGTTTGATGTTGATTTTAGTGTTAAATCTGAACAAAAAGTGACTTTAATATATGACAAACATGATGAGACCAACATGGATTTCTGTCATCTTCAACAATCAGCTGGTTGTTTCCAGCAGAAATTAGCTGCAGCGCTAACTCACCCTCTGCTTCTCTGCACAACTGATTTACTGCATTTTATGTATAAATGTTTTTTAATTAAATTACCTTCTCTTGTTCTTGTTTTGAAATGTGGAATAATAGTAATAAGAATAGAAATAAACTCTGTAAAATATAACAAAAATAGAAAAATATGATGATTTCTCTGAAAGATTAAACAAATGTTTAATTTTTTCAGAATAAATGAAAATGAAGCTTTTATCTTTCAATATTTTTCGACAACCAGCTGGTGAGAATGTTTGAAGTGAAAGTTCTCTGCAGATCTTTTCCTGCCAGTTTTTGTTTCATACTTGACAGAAGTGAAGACATTTGATATGCAGGCTGAGTATGTGAACAGAGTTAAAAGTACTTTGTGAGGAGGTGGAACTCCTAAATGTGACGTCTGCTCCTGAACTCTTCCTCCTCCTCCTTTAACTCCCACAGATCCGGTTCTGGTTCCACATCTTGCTGAATCTTTTTTTTTCTTTGCTGGTCATCAGATAAACTCAGAGTTTGTAGCTTCATCTCAGGTTGATAAACATGTGCAGTGTGATTCAGTTTGATGAATTAGAAATCTGTTCCAGACTTCCTGGAAGCCGACCTCGGTGAAACTTCTCCAACGGTGAATTCGGCAGAACTTTAAATTACAGAAGGCGCGCTCTTTGTTTCTGCTGATGTACAGTGTTAGTGTTACTTCCAGCAGAGAATGTGTTACACAAAAACACCTTATCTCCTGCAGACACACACAGCCTGTTCCTGAGCGACAGGACATTTCCAAATCCCTGTTCCTCCGGTTCCACATGGCTGAACGCTTTAATGGAAACACGTGTCTCTAATAACAAGTAAAACTGTAATAAAACAGGTTGATGGTGGAATTCTTCTCGTTCTAGAATAGAAATATCATTAAAGGAACCAACAGGTTTGATCAGTTACTGATTCACATCATTACTAACAAACAGAAACACTGTATGAAGAGTGGAAGCGTCGCCTCATTAAAAGGTTTAATAGAGTCAGAACCGTCTGTGATGACTGTGATGAGCCCAGCGAAGCTAAAGATTCCACTAACTGAGGAGGAGGATGAGCTGCAGAAGGACAGGTGAGGAGGAGGAGTGATGGAGGATGGAGGGAGGAGATGTTTTAAAGTCGAGCAGCTGCTCCTGAACGCAGCCCCGACCCGGCATCTGCGTGTTTGTGTTGGCCCAGTTTGGCTCCATCTGCTTGGTAATGACCAGATGGACCCGACTTCAGGTGATTTACAGAGTTCCTTAATTAGACCTGATGTCTCATTTAGTCTGATTCTTTTCTAATTTGTCACCAAATCATTTTATTTCATTCAAATGTGCCTTTTAACAAATTAACTAATTGTGTCATTTAAAATCTTTTTTCTTCGTGTTTCTGTGGGAGTTTTGTTGATGAAACACACATAATGAAAGTAATAATGACCCATTAAACCGTCATTAGCCAGATCCACCGAGGAGGTAAATCCGTTTAAACATCAGGAACACATTCACATCTGCTGAGATCAAAAACTTCCATCTTTTTTAACAAACATTTTGAACCACAGAACCGATCCGGTGTTATTTACCAGGAAGTAAACTGATCCCAAGACTCTGAAATCTCAAGAAACCTGAAGGCAGGTTCATTTAAATTACACCAATTTATATGAAAATCACTTAAATCCATCAATTAGACTGAGCCACACTGGGCCAGGAATTAAACACATCCCTGCTGATTCTGGTAATTTAGAGTTCCTGTTCATTATGTTCATTAACTTCTAAAACTTAACATGTCGACGATTCCACTTAACAAGGTGGAATTTCATTAAGAAGTAATTCTCCTGAGCAAACATTGTAATCCACAAATTAGACAGAGCCACCACTCTCCATATTTAAGCTGATTCTGAGGTCAATCTGAGCTCGTTAAGGCTCAACATGTTTGAAGACTTAGAAATCTGAAAGTAAAAGAACAAAAGTGATAAAATAAAAGAACAAAAGCCGAGAATAAGAAGACGAAACGAACAATTAAGGATTAAGTAAAACGCGGTTTTATGTCTTCAAACAGAAAAACAAGAAGAAACAATTAAGAAAGAAGTAAAAATTTAAAACTGGTAAATAAAGAGAAGAAGAAGTAATCAGAGTTCACCATCACATGGTTACGCCACCTGAATTTGAATGAACCATGTCTTTTACTGTCAGAACCAAGTTCTGATCCAACAGAACTAGTTTGAGGAAGATGATGAGATGAAGGTTCTGCTGTATCTCAGAGAACGTTGTTGTTGTTTCCAGGAGAAGCAGCGGTTCCTAACTGATGTTCTCCATGAGGTGATGCTGCTGGACGGTCTGAGCTCCTCCCATCCCATCTCCCAGGAGGTGGAACAAGCTACAGACATCGACAGGGTCTTCGATTGGATCGCCTACAAAAAGGTGAGAAGCATTGCGGTGCCTGGTCTTTGTGCACGTTGGAAAGGTGAAGGTTTAATTTCCAGCTGTTCCTGTCCAGAAGGTTTTACTGGTGAGTCCAGACCATCTTCTGTAGTCCTGAAAGATCCTCACGTTTAACGTCAACGGGTTTTCTCTTGAACTGAAACATAAATATAGACCATGTGTGGAAGTGAACCGTCAGCTGTGTCACATGTTCTGGTTTCATCTTGAAGCTGGTGTTTTTCCTCTGTGCTGTCTGTAGGGGGCGGCGCTGATCCGAATGCTGGCTAACGTGATGGGGCAGCCTCTGTTCCAGAAAGGACTCAATGTAAGTGGAGGTGTTACAGAGGTTTGGCTGTGACTGATCATGTCTGGGAGAACAGATGTGAAACAGATGTGATGTGAAAAAAAAAGACTATGATGAGTTTTACAT
Source organism: Pachypanchax playfairii (assembly GCA_006937955.1). Taxonomy (NCBI): domain Eukaryota; kingdom Metazoa; phylum Chordata; class Actinopteri; order Cyprinodontiformes; family Aplocheilidae; genus Pachypanchax; species Pachypanchax playfairii. Next base: position 175,715 of record SSNP01000051.1, read on the forward strand.
CCTGAGCTGAATAGAAAAACTTTTCTACTCTTTACTTCTCAAACACGGTTCAGATTGGAAGCACGATTCGAGATTACAAGAATAAACTTCTGTTTGACTCGAGAAAATTAATTTATGTAGAAACATAATTTTAAATTCACCTCAGGATTTTACTCTCGGCTCAAGTTGTACGTTTCATTACTTCTGCAGCTGAGTCAGATTCTAGGAGACAAACGTTTCTTCTTTAACTGAAGCATGACTCAGCAGCGTGGTGTCGCCACCTGCTGAACTGGAGTATGAAAGGTCCGATTCACTCTGTGCACGTTGAACCGTCTTTTCATTGATTGGTGCTTCTTTAATTAATGAATAAAACTAAACACATCAAATTAACACAAATACAAAAAGACTGGAATCAAATAAGTTTTCAGTTATGCGGGCACTGTGCGATTTCGAGGGGATTTCAACACGATTTTGCCGTCGCAGACCATGCTGCGTCATCGTGGAAACATCGTAGCATCGGGATGTCCGGTCGGGAGGTCGTAAGCCGTACAGTGTGAGAACACTCACAAGGAAGGATTCATTACTGCTACGTTCTAACGATAATGCTGCGACCTCCCGATCAAACTTCTGGCATGTCAGAAATTTTTGCCGTAGCTCATACAGTGTGAGCGGTGTTACGTCACAATTCTACGCACCTGCTCATAAGACACCCGTGGAGCAACATTGGCTGGCTAATGCTAACGTGAAACTATCATAGCTAGTGTAAAACAATATATAGTTTAACATTAATGTTACCTCAAGCTCCTGATGAAGGATGGACATCCTGACGCCGACAAGTAGTCGTGGTTGTCAATAATCGTGGCTGACAGCAGTCGTACAGTATGAGTACACATGTCGTAAGGTCAAATAGAGTACGAGTGAAAAACCCGGTCGTGCAGTGGGAGCATTTCCCCGACAGTCAGATTTTAAAATCGTACAGTGTCCACCCGGCATTACTGTGAAAATGTTGCGCAACATAACCTGAAGAATAAATCTGCTTTACTTCCTGACAGTAATGTCGACAAATTAATAATAATACCGTCTACATGGTTTAGAGACGAGTATTTATCAGCGTCTCAGTCCCAAAACAAAGGAGAAGTGAATCAAAGTCAACAAACATGACATGTTTGAGCTTGAGTTAGCCTGCTAGCAGCTAGTAACGCTCCGTCTGGTAAACACTGCAGAGATAGGCTGTTTTAAAGGGGGGGTGTTATGCTTTTTTCAGACACACAGTGCCACTCTATAGCATACTCCAATGACTATGTTACCTTAAGTTGATCTGTAAAAGCTGTCAATAAAAAAAACACCTCGATATTGGCCTCTGTCTCTTTAAGACCTTCCGACACGCCCCCTTCAGCACGCTGAAGAAATGCTAACAACAAAACAACGTGACAGCGTGGAACATCACCTTCACGTCGAACATAACAACACAAAAGCCAGCTACAGTACACCGATTGTAGGACAGGTTAAGCTACGAAATGCTAACAACAAAACAACGTGACAGCAGTTGAACTTACCGGTTCTGGCTGCAAAGACGTTCTCCTGAGAGTGGGAACTGCATCGTCTTTAAGTTACAGCTTAGTTACTAATCCACTGTCAAATAAACTTTTGTTTAGAAAACAATCCTCGTTAAAGTGCCTGGCACAAATGAAACAGATCTTTTTTGGAGGAGGGTCGCTTCCATTTCTGACAAACAATCTCATTCTTTGGAAGACTAAAAAGAGGGCAGCCGTCTTGACATCCAAAGATACATTTCTTCCATGATGACATTTTGGAGTTATGAAAAGCGCCCAGAAAAGTTTTCAGTATATAAGCTCAGGAAAGGTGCACTCTCGCAGTTCCACCAGGTGTTTGCTAATTGCTGCTACCGCTGCTCTGCCTGCGTTACACGCGGGGGAGGGAGGGGTGCTCTCCTGTGAGGGGAGCAGTGGGCGTGAGCTTGACAGGTAACGAAATATTGGGGGCGTTTCAAGGAGAAATGGGCGTTTCTGGGAGGAATCAGGCAAACGGCTTTCAAAATGGCTGCCATGAGAGTGTCTAAAGATTACTCCGACATACATAAATGAGCTAAAGAAATATTTCAGGCATGATTTTAATGAGGGAACGACATGATAACATGATGTAAAGCTTGAAAAGTCCATTTTGCATAATACCCCCCTTTAATTAATATCGTTGTAAAACCTTTCCTGTTAATTTAGAAAAAAATACTTTTTAAATTTTTTTTCAAGTGAGTGAAATATGCTTCCATAGTTTTTATGTCAGATGTCCAACATTTTGTTTCAGGTGTAAAGTGCCTTGTAAATACTACTCATTATGTTGTCACACTGTCCTGAAATTTAAAGTGACCTGGAACATTGTGGAAACCAGGTTATATATTTATATATAACTTCTACTGATCCATCAGCAGAACCAAGAGATGGTGTGTGTTTGTGTGTGTGTGCATGTGTGTGTTAAAGACTCTTTATGTGTTTTCATGTTTTTTTATATGGACAAAATCTCATAAAACATGAAGAAAAGCACCACAGAACAAAAAGCCAGAGTCAGTAAAAACAACAACACAGAAGATTCACAAAGTTCATCAATAAAACAATATTAAATTCAATCAAAACATTAATTAGCTAAAAGACTTAAAGTTAGTAAATAAATAAATCTGTTACAGATGAAATCAAACATGGAGAAAAGTCGACAAAGTGTGTAAAAGGTCATTAATCATCCAAAAAGCGTAAGAACCACAAAAAAAAACAAGTGAGTCCAAACAAAAAAATCTGAGACACCTGAACATGGCGTGACAGAAAAGAACCAAAAACTCCAACATGAAACACACAAAAAAACCTTGTCTGAGCAGGAACCTTTAAGGTTCTGGACCATTAGTTTACCTCCACTCCGATTCTTACATGAACATTTATATGTTAATTACATTAACTCCTATATAAAACATTTAAAATGACCCTGAAAAAAAATCAGTTTCATTTCTTTAAACGACAGCAAAAGGCTTCATGGATCCACAGACGTTTGATGCTCCGTTCACAGACAGCGAAGCGTTAATTACCCAGAAACCTCCGATTTCTGTAAACATCAATATTTATTTCCAGCAAAGTTCGAGCCGTCAGGACCAGAAGAGTCCCTGTTTCTCTGCTCTGATTCAGCTGTTTGTTGATGTGATAAGAAGCAGGTAATCTTTAGGCTCTTCAGCGTGACACGAGTTCAGGATGAATTCCTCATTAAGACTCATCGATACTTTCAGTAAATAACAGCTGAAGTGTTTGCTGTGTCGATGCTCGGAACAGAGAAAGAAGGCCTCATTAACAGACTGTAAACCTGTAACTGCAGCAACATAAATCTGTCTTCTTTGTTTTCACATTTACTTTTTTTCTAATGACGTTTTTACACGCTGTTTATTATTTTTACAGGATGCTTGTTGTCTCCGACAGCTGGCTGCTTTTAATTACACTGTGAAAGCTGTTTGGGTCGGACTGTTAGTGCATGTGCTGCTTCATACATCTGTTCATGTCAGGAAAGGTGACAGAGTCAAACTCACAAACACCTTGCGTGTTGTTATCATGTTATCTTGTTCCAATAAAGAGCTTCTGCTCACCTTATCGAGCTCCAAACACACCTTGACAAATAAAAGGGAAGCGAGAGGAGGCGTGCATCTGTAGGTGTTCTGTGTTATCTCCTGCTACTTTCTGCCTTTTTCATGTGCGATTACAGACATCCTTTCATGTGCCAGAGCTTTTACAACCTTCAATCCACTGCTGGGAACATAAATGTGTAGCTTTAGGTGCTACAGACAGGCAGGTGACCAAACCAGATGTAACAGACTGAAAAGTCTTCCTTCAGCTCTCTGGGAGCCTTCAAGTCTTCAACTTAAGCCCAAACCTGTCTTATCTTCATCATGAGCTCTGATCTCGTCAGGTCTCCTCCTGGTATGTCATGTCACAAAGATTAAAAATTCAACTCTTCTGTTCTGACATGTTTCTTTCTAAAAGCTTTTCCGTGTTCATGAACATTGTTGGACCCTGAAATGAAGAAATTCACTCAGACGCTCACTCCCAGTTTTCTGCTCTTTAACTCTCCAGGTAACAAATACTTTAAACAGAAGACTCCGAATCTGAATGCTGTCATGTTGCAGTAAGAGGTTTAAACCTGCCTGGAGCCTGGTTTAGAAAAGTTTAAACTTTTCATTGCTGTCCGACAAGAACCAATCAGCGAAGGTTTCATTGACTGACCAATGAGCTGACAGGATGCTGCTCGGTCATCTCCAGGAAAACATGGAGGAAGTTTTGAATTGAATTGAGCCCACTTACGTCTTTTCATCTCTTGTATAACAAAGTCCGAAGTAAGATTTCACTTTACTCCAGCAAAATCTTATGACACTTCATATCTAGATTTTTTCCACCCCTCAACTGCTGTAATACTTGAAAATTCCCTCCAATCTGTCAGCCAATCAAGACCACGCTATTCGCCCTGGAACTGAGCATGTCGCTGGTCGCTGCCGCCTCCCGTGCGTCAGGTTTTAAAAGCGGCTGCGATGAGTTTCGCTGATCACTGTTTGTCGACTCCCGTGTGTCTAGCCCCTGACTCTGCCATGTTGTAGACAGGTAACCCGAGCATGATGAGAATATAAAGTCTAAAAATCACATCCACACAACCACTGCAGGGAAGTCTTTGCCCCAATTTAATTATTCTTTTACTGATATTAGTTATTCTCTTTGTTGTAGTTTTCAGAGTAGTTTACCGATTGATTGTCGTTAGCCATAATGCTAAAGCTATTACCGTGTTGCTGAGAGGGGTCTGAGTAAATGCCCTAAAATCGAAAAATAGACCAAAATGTGTAGAATTTAAAAAGTTTTCATGAAAATGTCAAAAAATGCCCAGAAACTGAAAGGTTGCATTAAAGACCCACTAATACAGTTTATAAGTAGAAAAAAAGCTGTTTTGAGGGAGAGTTGTTCTTTAATGTAGTTGATGATACTTTGGATCTGACAAACGGATCCTGTTCAGTCATTGGATGGTCATGTTCCTGTATGAACCTGTGATGTGTCCAAGGTGTAGCTCCGCCTCCTGCTCTTTGAACACTGATGAGAGGTATCAGCCCTCCATCACAGGATTCACGTGATCCGGCACAGCAACTGAACAGTCTTAAAATCTATATTTCAGAGATTGAAGTGACTTAAATCTGTTGTTCTGTACAAAAACAAGCGGATTATTGAAAGTGGCAGCACTTTGTTTGTGTGCAGTCGTGTTGCTTTGCAGCTCAGTGAGAGACAGTAAACAAAACCGACGCCTTTGATGTTAGTGGTAACACAGATCATCTCACAGTGATGCTTCCAGTTATTATAAATACATCTCTGCTCTCGAGGTGCCTGCAGAGATCCAGAGTGACACGGCTGTGTGAAGCTGTGATGCAGCAGTCAGAACAGCCTGGACCTGAACCCTCTGTGAAGGTCTGACTTCCAGCAGAAACCTTTTGGAACCTCAAACTCTTTTATAAAATAGGATCACAACATTAGACTATGTCTCGAGAAGGTTTCTGATTGTATTCAGCATATTAGAACACTAGGAAGAATCAACTGTCTGCTTACATAAAAAACATCTGCAACAGCTGCTTTATTATTTATTTAACCAGGAAGTGTCACTGAGATGCTTTTCTCTTTGAGGTCTAAGGGTAAGTAGAGAAAGGTGATCTGTGCCGATCCTCAGTGTACCTGAACATGATCTCAGTCGCCTAATAACCTGCTGGTTCCACAGCTGGTCGGTTCCTTCCATCAGAGTTGGATTAGATCAACAACACTAGCATGTTTTATTTAATGGGTTAAACTGAAATTGTGAATTGTCAGTGTGATCATCATACTGTCAGTGTAACTCTGTCCCTTCTTCTTTATTCTTTGCTGTGTGAAAACGTTGGATTCTTTATATCTGGTTCCGTGTGTCACGTTCCTCGGGTGAGTCGGTGTGAAGCTGAAAACTCAGACATGTGCTAACTGAGTGTTCTGTGTTTTCAGGATTATCTCCTGAGTCATATGTACAGCAACGCAGCCAGAGACGACCTCTGGAGCAAACTGTCTCAGGTAACTCTCACCTGTTTGTCTCGTGTTAGAACCATCCTGTTCTCTCTGGGTCCAGAGGCTGTACGGCAGAGCAGAACCTCCTTTAGCTCTGTGATGGTTCTGCCTTCCCTCTTCATGAACAGACGAGCTGCCGACTCAATGAAGCTGTTAATTATTGAGTGATTCTAATGAAGGCCAGAAACACTCGTTAAGACTGATTTTATAAGACAGAAAATTTGTTGCCATAGTAACATGACAGACTGCTAGAGGCTTGGTCTGTGTTCTTATTTGTTCAACACAGAAATTGTTTAAATGAAATCACCTCCGATGGAGTTTTTATTACACAGAAACTGGTTCGTATTTAGCTGTGAGCCAGTCGGATCTGTAATTACCTGAAGGTCAGTCGCCTTCTCTAATTAACCTGCTACACGTTTGTTAATCACTTCCTGTGTCAGTAATGAACAATAAGACCTCGACTCTCTTTCAGTAGCTGTTTGAATTTGTTTGTTTCCTGCCGATTCTTCTTTAGGCTATGCATTCAGAAGGGCGGAGCATCGACATCGGGGAGATGATGGACAGGTGGACTTTACAAATGGGATATCCTGTTGTCACCATCAGTAAGAACCAATCAGAGCAGCTGCCAACTCATAACATCACTGTCAGCCAGGAGCACTTCCTGTATGGAGAGGAAGTCAGAAAGAACATCAGGTTAGTTGAGTTTTCACACTGTGTTTTAAATCAATAACTTTTCTGCAGCCGTGTTTCAGACAGCTGTTGCTGGAATCGGTGTTCTGTAGAAATATGCTACCTGTTGAGATGTGCTACACACATGTACTGTTCTTCAGTATTGACTTCAATAAACAGATATTTTTGTTTATATATTTTTTCATAAATACATTTTACCTATCAAATAAATTCTCCCAGGACAGAAACACTAAATATGATGTTATTTTTACTTTATTTACATTGTCAGAGCAACAGGCAAATGTTTGGACACACCCAGAAGAGAGGGACCCAACAATGGCCGATAAGGACCCAGAGGGCTTTTATATAGAAAATATCAGGGAAGGATCATACAAATATGTTTAAATAATTAACAAGACACACTCACTATAAACAAGAATACTGTATTAACTTCTAATAACATCTCATTATGAAATAAGTTGTTAATTCGTGCTATAGCGGCATTTTTCATCAGGGCAACATAAATCACCAGAACACCACTTTCTGCTGAGACCCGAATTACTGAAGTTATTAAGTGTAATATAGAAGAACCAGAGACGTTCAGAGTGTCTAATATGAAGCTGAACATGTTTTTCAGTGACTACCCAATTAGACAAGTTTAATAACTGTAACTTAAAAGTTTTAACCCTATAATGCCCCGTGTATCATATTTGCTACATAGTTTTGATCATTTCTAACATGGTTGCTCCCAGTAAATGATCCACTTGCCTTTTTTTTCAGGTTAAATCATCATTATTATATGGATGAATGCATTATTATTAACTCATTTTTTATATTACAATTAAACCGTAAAGACAGCCAATGTAATAAATGTGATACAAAAAAGCTATTATAAATAACATGATACAGCAAAAAACGTTTGTGAATTTTGTTCTAAGGCTTTGTAAACATCTCAGTTCCAAATAATCAGAATTTTCTGGCTATTTTTTAATAAGTTGGGTCTTACAGGGTTAAAGGTTATTTTGTACTGATTTAAATAAACAGCGTGTAACATGCTGTATTTCTCTCATATGATAACTGAAGCTATCAGCTGCTAACTCTGAGCTAGCATAGTTCATCTGAAGACGTTAGCATGGCTGGAACATGCAGAAGATAAGTTTCTACGTTTCTAGATGATTTAAGTTTTGGAATGTTTCGAGCTTTTAGTTTGTTTTGATGTAAAGTTTGTAAATGTTCATGAGTTGGGACTCTGCTGTTTGAATTCCCCGTGAGCTGATAAAGTAGATTTTAAAGGAACACGTCTCTTCACATGTTCCAGTTTAACACTAGAGAATCCTGAAACGTTCAGTTTCACAACACATTAAACACTCTGACGGTCTCCTGAATATCAGGCTGCATCTTCCTCTGAAAAAGACACTTTCCCAGTATTTCTTCACCTCTTTTACCACCTTTCCATCATTTATGTGTCATTCATATTTTATTCACATGATGTTTTATTCACATCCTTCACAACCTTTAAAGTTTATTCTCTTCTATGTTTTATCGACCCACTTTCTCTTCCATCAATTCTTAAGCAGTTTTTTTCAGTATTTTACCTGTTGTTCACTTCTTCTCCTCTTTCGAGTCTTTTTCTGATTTTTCTGTCATATTTTCATACTGTAATTGACATCTAGAATCACTCTGAGCCGCTCGGTTTCTCTCCGGAACTTTCCTTTTTACATTTCATGCGCGCTCCTCTTCTCTTTCATCTGGATCTTTTTGTGTTGAGTCGAGCTCCTCGGCTCAGAGTTTGGGAATCGTGTGGTTTTGGGCTCTTTTATTTGCTCTTGTTGCGTCTCGGGGGGCTGTGATCAGACTCCTTCAGTGGTCTCCGGCAGCTCTCCAACACTTGAAAGAAGAAGCAGTTGTTGTGCTTTTAGCTGATTTAGCTTCACAGCTGAACGCAGCAGCAGTGGACTGAATCAGTTTGATCCTGTGGAGCTGCGTTCAGGAACACAGCAGTGGCTCACAGAGTTACAAACCGTTAACTTTAACTTGGACTTATTCTGTCATTAGTCACTTCATGCAGGGAGAGTTCACAGAAACCAGCTGACAGATGACTCGAATAAAATCAGATCTAATTGTTGATGAATCTCATTAGCTGAACGGTTGTGTAAACTCTGACAAACGCTTCCCCAGAAGGAAAAATGGAGTTTTCAGCCACAGCACTCAGCTTTATAGCACCATAACTCCTGAAAGTGCTGCAGCAGAGGATATTGTTGCTATGTATCAAGAAAGTGTGCAATTCTCTGCACTTTTGTTGGATGTGTTCAAAGCTTTTAACCATTTAAAGAGGCTGTTATCCCTCGAGTTTAATGAGTCTTTTACCTTCAGCCGTAAATCACACGTCTTCCATGCTGCAGACGCTTCCAGCTGAACTGATGTCATGATAACAGCTCAGACCTTGTGCTGCTTCTCTTCCTCTCATTTTGGCTTTTTTATGACTTTTATACATCAGAGTAGCTTTTATAAGAACAACAGAGGAGAAAGGTTGAAGGTCAGAGTTTAAATCTGGGTCACGTGACTAACATAAAACGGATAAAACATTGTATGACACTGATCTACATGTGCAGACAGATAATTCAGTTTTTATCCAGTTTCTCTTTGAAAACCTCTGAACAGCATCACTGAAGGTGTGAGTGAAGCTGAGTTCATCACCTGACCCATCTGTGGGACGAATCATCTGGCAGCCAATCAGCTGTCAGTCATCGACCTTTAAAAAGAAACAGAAGAAGAGGCTTTTTGTTTACACAAGAAAAAGAATCTTGTTGAATTCTTTGTGTTAAAGTGACATTTAAAAGAACAAGTATGTGTTTATATTCACGCATCCTGTTGTTCCTCCGACGTCTTTTGTCATCTGAACATGAAACGACTGAAGAAAATAAATGTTTTTAAAGTGACTGAGAAGCAGAAACCAGGATGAGATCACAACAAGAGCTCAGCCTGGATTTAGCAGCTCGTCTCTGAGCGTGGAGTCACATCAGCTGACAGATAAACACAGATCTGATTGGAACACTAGTGGCTTTGTGTTGGAATAAATGTGTTTTTAATGTTAAACAGGTCAGATAGGAATAATGAAATGAAAATGAAATGAAAAATACTTTATTTATCCCAGAAGGGAAATTCAACGTTGTAGTAGTTTTTGTTTTGTTTTTTTTGTCCAACAATAAAAACAACAATGAAGACAACAATACAATAATAAAAATCAAGGTCTGTTCTTGTTGTGGAGGCTAATGGCTGCAGGCAGGAATGATCATCAGCCCATTTAGGCTCTTTTCTAAAGTAACTCGTTTTAGATACAGTTTGACCTTCTTTGACCTCTGAATGGAAGAAATTAGGAGTTATTAATGTTAAAATGGATGAAATGTAAGTTATTATGCAACTAATGCACCAGCTGGATAACAGGATACTTGTTCAACTGTCTAATGAATATCAGCAGAACGTTTTCAGTATCAGCTGCATTGATTAATTCTTCATCATCATCATCATCATCATGAGCTCCTCTATGAAAACAGGAGTTTTAGCTGTTGTGTTAACACAACACTATGAACATGCTACAGAAGAAAGACATTAGCGATGATCTGAGACAAGCAACCGTTGTTACCCAGAAGGGTTAAAGGTCCTTTCCAAACTATTTGGAATCCGTGAGTCTACAGAGAGAGAGATTCATCACAACAAGGCAGATAATCTTCTCAGGAGTGGAGGGACCTGAACCTGACTGAGATGCTGGTGGACCTTCAGAGACCTGAACCTGACTGAGATGCTGGTGGACCTTCAGAGACCTGAACCTGACTGAGATGCTGGTGGACCTTCAGAGACCTGAACCTGACTGAGATGCTGGTGGACCTTCAGAGACCTGAACCTGACTGAGATGCTGATGGACCTTCAGAGACCTGAACTTGACTGAGATGCTGGTGGACCTTCAGAGACCTGAACCTGACTGAGATGCTGGTGGACCTTCAGATACCTGAACCTGACGGAGATGCTGGTGGACCTTCAGAGACCTGAACCTGACTGAGATGCTGGTGGACCTTCAGAGACCTGAACCTGACTGAGATGCTGGTGGACCTTCAGAGACCTGAACCTGACTGAGATGCTGGTGGACCTTAAGAGACCTGAACCTGACTGAGATGCTGGTGGACCTTCAGAGACCTGAACCTGACTGAGATGCTGGTGGACCTTCAGAGACCTGAACCTGACTGAGATGCTGGTGGACCTTCAGAGACCTGAACCTGACTGAGATGCTGGTGGACCTTCAGATACCTGAACCAGACTGAGATGCTGGTGGACCTTCAGATACCTGAACCTGACGGAGATGCTGGTGGACCTTCAGATACCTGAACCTGACGGAGATGCTGGTGGACCTTCAGATACCTGAACCTGACGGAGATGCTGGTGGACCTTCAGATACCTGAACCTGACGGAGATGCTGGTGGACCTTCAGAGACCTGAACCTGACGGAGATGCTGGCGGACTTTCAGATACCTGAACCTGAGACCTGCTGCTAAAGGAGGAACTTTTATCTGTTGCATCATCAGGTGGACGTTACACTTTATAAGGATTCTGAAAGTATCTGTGGTCTTCTCTGATTGGATCATCTGATATTCCAGACATCATTCCAGGTGGTCCAGTTTAAGGCAGGAACAAGAGCAACAGAACCATCTCCAAACACCCAGAGGAACATTTATATCTTGTAATATCCTGTTTCAGGTCTCTTTGAATCAAACTGAACAGTAAATCTGTTCATGTGATTAGAATGAGTCTTTAATCAAACAGGAACCAACTGGCTGAGCATGAAGCCACACCCATGGTCATGGGAACCTGTTAGAACAGGTGCTTCAGATCTTCTTGAACTCTTGATATATAAATCAGGTCAGTGAAAGTTTTTTACTGTAAAACCTTGTTTGAATGTTTTGGTTTCGTCCTGCTGCTTTTCTTTTTCCTTCCTGTTGGTTTGATGAATAAACTATAAACTCTGAGGACGTACACACTCCCATCAATATTAACAAACACGTGCAGTCGAGCTGCGTGTGATTGAGTGTGTGTTAGTGAATGATTGCGTTTCCGTCCTGTCAATCATTCTGAAACAAATATCAGATAAAATTTGGCTGCTTGGCAGCAGCATCGACCCGCAGCTGCCTGCAGCAACAAATAGTTGTAGGAGGAATGGAAAATGTTATTTTGTTGACTTCAGTGACCCCCTGAGCCAAACACGTGCACATACACACACACACAGCATCTCTTTCAATGGTTTTAGTCATAAAGCTGATTGTTTTCAGCTTGTAGTTTAAAATCTATTTTAATAAAAAATGAGTTGATCAAAATGAATAAAATCTCTTATGAGCAGGAACTGTTTTTACATTAACAGTTCAGATTAAAATAAAACTGTAAACTGTTTGAACAGTTTGTGAACACAGAATCATCCAGAATATATTTATTGCCAGTAATTCTACAGACAGAAAACAGATGTAAATTCACCTGAAACCGTCACATTTCACAGAAGAAAAACAAACTCTTGAAGTGGAGAACTTCAACATAAAACTTGGTTTGTTCTTGCTGCTCTCGGCTTCCCAGACTGAAGCTTGTTAGGAAACGTCCATCACAGACCAGCTCGTTGTAGGTTTCACGCTGTTCCAGCCCGTCGTGCTCATCCTAATGCTCATGCAGAAAGTTTGTCTCTGTCTGCATCTTTAAACTGAAGAACAGCAAAGTGTGCAAGATGTTACACAAACCTCAAAGATCAGATACGTTGTAACTTTATGTTGCATTGATGTATGTAGAAACACACCCTGCACGCCGGCGTCCGTTAGGTTTGTTTCAACTAGATCAGACTCTCAGGAGGCCCATGTGTGCAGCCTGAGACTCAGCAGACCAGATCTTTCTTTCTTTCTTTCTTTCTTTCTTTCTTTCTTTCTTTCTTTCTTTCTTTCTTTCTTTCTTTCTTTCTTTCTTTCTTTCTTTCTTTCTTTCTTTCTTTCTTTCTTTCTTTCTTTCTTTCTTCCTTCCTTCCTTCCTTCCTTCCTTCCTTCCTTCCTTCCTTCCTTCCTTCCTTCCTTCCTTCCTTCGTTATAAACCTTCAGTTTATAACAAAAAGGCTTATCAACAGATTCAAAGTTAGTTATATAAGCATTTCAATTGAATATAAATAATAATCAGATTCAGTGAATTATAAAATACAAATTCATGAAAACTTTTCCATCTAAATAACTCAGTTTAACTCGGTTAGTCTTGCTGTTAGCTTCAATATTCCTCTGCATTAATTAATTTATATCACGTTTTAACAGATTATTACTAGTATTCAGAGAATTGGACTGTCTGTGTGTCGGTACGACTCTGAGGAGTTTATCACTCTGAATTTTGGTTGTTAAACATTTACTTTGAGTTTCTTCCACATGGTTTTGTCTATTTAAATTCCGTTTTCCTCCTAAATGTCAACATTTCAGAAACGGAGGAGAAACAACTCAGCGATGGAGCCAATCTGTGATCATCTAATTGTTTTTCCAAAAGATTTAAAGTTAACAGAATTTATTGAAGCAGGAAGGGATGATTCATGTGCCGCTCAGCTGATGTGAAAATGTGAAAGTCATCACTTTCAGTTTTTTACTGAGCAGAACGTTTAACCTCTGAGTCTCTGAGGGAGACAATAACCTTCAGCTGCTTTCATGTGACTGATGTCCACTGACTCATTCAGCTATTACTCCCTCACTTCCTGCTCTGCAGCACTGAAAGTGTTGCTCATCTCATTTACAGCTGACTGATGCTGAGAGACCGTCGCTGACCATCACTCTCTGATAACAGAGGCAATCAAACCCAATCCAATTCCACTGACCGTCACTAACATCAGTCTCCCTCTGTGCAGTTTACAGTGGCAGGTTCCATTGACCGTCGCCGTGGGAAACGCATCCTCTGTTTGCTTGGAGAGCCTCATCTGGATCAACAACAAGACAGGTACAGAGAATCCATTGCTCACTGCAGATCTCCATAAAAGTTTATTTTCCACTCATGATTTAATTATCTTGTTACTCGGAGTTAACGAGCTGTTACCTTGGGAGGATTTGTCAGCAGAGCAAACCAGCTCAGGATCTCTAATTATCTCTTCAGCTCCACATGTGAGATGCTTTTAATGGAATAATAAAGTTGAAGCTCACAGGTGCAATATGTTGCATCGTTCAGAGCTCCGTCAGCAGCGAGAATAAACATAATTACTGCCCTTCGTTATCACAGACTGAAGCTCCCTCTCTTTAGAATCAAACGTATTCTTCTACTTTTCTGTTTCTCCTTTATGTTTTTAAGTTTTTTTTTTGTATCAAAAGAAAAAAAACGGTTCTGCTTTTGATTCTTAGAACATGATATTTTTGTAATGATTTCATAATCACAGACACGCAGCACAAAAAGGAAGTAAGTTTGTGTTTGGTTGAGTATTTCTCTGCTTCTTAGTTATAAATTTGATGCTGAAAAGTCTGTTTATTTCCTCTGAAATGGATCTGTGTGTGTAGGGTGAGCAGCAGAGTTTGATACATGTAAAACTGACCAAACCTTCCAACAATAAACACCAAGGAGTTTTTTGTTATCGGCTCTTGTTCGGTGACAGACAGTGAAATGAGTGTCCCAAGAAGAAGGCAACACAAGAAAACCATATCCTCACCCTGTGGACATCTGTGGACCATTTGAAAGCCTGTAGGACTGTAGGACAGTCTTCTACATGTGGACAGGGTGAGATATGTAATCAGGGTCTAACCCAGACAAACCAGAACAGACTGAATCCAGCCCGTCTTAGGTCTGCCATGACCAGTGGTGTAGTGGTCCCTGGAGAAGTGCGTATACTCTCAGTTTTCACCTTTAAAAAAAAAGTAGTCTAGAAAAAAAGCCCTGTTTTAGAAACAGTGACATGTTAGACTATGATTTACTTTACCCAAAAATCTGTCATTCTATTTGCTCACTATTATAAAATGATCCTGACTTGATTAGGAGCCGTTTATAGTTACTACTGGTCACACAAGCAGCCTGGAAGAAAGGAAAATGTATTTATCGCTAGTACCTTACTAGCGATATTTTCCTCAGCATGACCCACCATACTCTGCCTCTGATTGGCTCATCAGTTCTTAAAGTTAACCAATCTAATCAGTGAAAGCAGCGAGTACCAGCCAATTATAGGCAGAGGAGGGTGGGTCATGGCTTCACCATCCTTGAGGAAAAAGTAGGCAATCTGGCTCACAGATATTACATTGTGTATCAAGGGGGGTTTAGAAGTGGGTATACGCGATGCTGACTGAAAAATAAGTAGGTATATGCCGTATACCAGCGTATACCCTGGACTACACCACTGGCCATGACCAACATGGCTGTGTGTGCTGGTATTAGCAGCATGTAAACTGGAACCTGAACCTGTTCAGCAGTGAGTCCAGATTCCAGACTCAGGATCTAAATGTGGAGAAGATTCGGAGACGCTGCACTGTTTGCTTCACCAACAGGTTTCCAGCGTTTGGTGGAGGCAGTATAGTGATATAGGCCAGAACCTCAGCTTGGATGTACTGTTAGTAACAGACTGAGCAACACAACAACCTCAGCTGATTCATAACTAATTCTAGTTGCAGAACAGAATGCAGTGTGAGACCAGAAAGAGGGGAAGGAGCCAGGCTGTCACACCTGTGTTTGCTTCTTCCACATGCTGCCAAGTTGTCAAAGGAATAACTCGTTAAATCACCTACATATATTATCTCTTCAGTCTTTAACTTAATCCAACAAACAGCATCAACCAGACATTAGTAAGCATGTTTGGTTCTATCAGGGAACATTTGGCAGGTTTTTACTGGGAACATTAAATGTACCAAACTGTGCTGCTCCGCCCACAGATGAACACTGTGTTTCATCTCATGTAGCATGTGAAACGTAACTGCTAACCATGTTTCATCCGATGTAGCATGTGTAATATAACTACTAACCTTGTTTCATCTCATGTAGCATGTAGCATGTGTAATATAACTGCTAACAGTGTTTCATCTCATGTAGCATGTGTAATATAACTGCTAACCGTGTTTCATCTTATGTAGCATGTGTAATATAACTGCTAACCGTGTTTCATCTCATGTAGCATGTGTAATATAACTGCTAACCGTGTTTCATCTCATGTAGCATGTGTAATATAACTGCTAACCGAGTTTCATCTCATGTAGCATGTGTAATATAACTGCTAACCGTGTTTCATCTCATGTAGCATGTGTAATATAACTGCTAACCGTGTTTCATGTCATGTAGCATGTAGCATGTGTAATATAACTGCTAACCGTGT
Organism: Pachypanchax playfairii; assembly: GCA_006937955.1. Classification (NCBI taxonomy): domain Eukaryota; kingdom Metazoa; phylum Chordata; class Actinopteri; order Cyprinodontiformes; family Aplocheilidae; genus Pachypanchax; species Pachypanchax playfairii. The sequence continues at coordinate 191,795 of SSNP01000051.1, forward strand.
TTCATGTCATGTAGCATGTAGCATGTGTAATATAACTGCTAACCGTGTTTCATCTCATGTAGCATGTGTAATATAACTGCTAACTTTATGTGGCTCTTGTTGTATCTGTCTTGACTGATGGAGGGTGTTCAGAGACAAAGGCTTAAGTTTTAAACATATTGATTGAAAATTATTCTGGAACTAGTTCCCATATAGAAAACAGACTCGTGCTGACTCGGTGGTTGTGGTTCTAACACCTGATGACAGTAAACTTGGAGTTGTGACTGTGGTGTGAATGGAATCTATCAGGTGTGTGAAAAACAGAGTGATTGGACCAGACTTGGGTTCATTTCATCGCCTGACTGTCATACAGAGTGGGAAGCAAGCTGTTCTGCTAAAACTTCTCTTTAAGATGCAACATAATGTGTTAAACATCAGCTTCCATTTAGTGTTTTTATTTTTTTACTGTTTATTTTTGCTGCATCTGCTCATGTTGCACCTTTTACTCATATAAAACCATCTTCAGCTGTTTTGAGCTCATTGTTACTGTAATCAAGGTCGTTGCATCTTTTCAAACATGTCTGAACATTTACCAAAGAAGAACTGGAGTCAACAACAAGCTGCCAGCAATTTTATCTTCTCAAATATTTTTTTAATATTAATAACACACTTACTGCCTGATTCCATTATAATAGTTTTTATTTCATGTTTTAATGATTTTTTTAACAAGTCTGAATATAAACCTAAATGAAAAGACTCATAAATCTACAGACCTTCGCTTGTGAGTCTGTTCAAATAGTTTTATTTCTTGTAAAAGAACATTTACAGTTTTCTATCTTCACTGTTTCCAAATGCTTCTAATCTAAATGATCAGCGAGGTGTCGTCAGCATACATGATGATTTCACTGTTTTGATTCAGAAACCCACATGATTGGTCAGTTGGATGACAACACCTGGTTGCTAGGCAACGTCAACCAGACAGGCTACTTCCGAGTGAACTACGACCTCCACAACTGGAAGCTGCTCATCCAGCAGCTGCACACCAACCCTCAGGTAAACCGGTCTGTCTCTCTGTAGATCATCTTCGTTCCTTCATTATCTCAGTTTCTCATTTCTGTTTTACTTCTTTCTCTGAAGATCATCTCAATTGGAAACAGAGCAGGACTCATTGACGACGCCTTCAACCTGGCCAGGTGAGACTTTTTTTTCAACCAAATGAATATCATTCATCTTTATATTCAGGGGTGCACATAAGTGGTTCGCAGCTGCACATGTGCCATTAAAATATAAAAGGCGCAGCAGGTAAAAGGTTGCAATGCGTGTTTGCGTACTTAACATTGGTTTGGCTGAGCTGCATGAATTATCAAATCAGTGAGTCCTACTGATTTATTTTCTTTGTTTTGTTTAACTGATATGTTTCTCAGCATAAGCGCAGATGTTCAAGCTTATCAGCTGATCTCTCGCGCCTCTTGCTGTGCATCTCTATGAGTTTGTCAGTGTGATGAAGATGCCTTTTTTTTTTCCCAAAAACTCAATGTTATTCTGCATTTAGCAGACAGATGGTCACAGATGGTGTGCAAAGTAGTATTTTATATTATGTCACAAGTTAGTTTTAAAATTAGTTTTTACAAAGTAGAGTCAGTTGGTCAAACCGGTGTGTCTCGCAGCTGTCTGCAGCTGCATCGCGTTAAAACTGAATTTTTTTTTTCCTTTTTTTATATCTTTTTTCTTTTCTTTTTTTTCTTCTTTTCTTTTTTCTTTCTTTTTCTCTTTTTTTTTCTTTTTTTTTCTCTTTAAAAAAAAACTGAATCATTACGGAATAAGTTACACTTTTAGTTAATGGTAAATGTCCTGTATTTGTATAGCACTTTTCTAGTCATTCAGACCACTCAAAGCGCTTTCACACTACAAGGTTTTGCATTCACCCATTCACACAACCCGATACGCAGATCGGGGGGCAACATGGGGTTCAGTGTCTTGCCCAAGGACACTTCGCCATGTGGCGGTGGAAGCCGGGATCGATCCACCAACCTTCAAATTGGAGGACGACCGCTCTAACCACTGAGCCACAGCCGCCCTAATAAACCTCAAACTACATGAACAACAAGGTGTTGTATATTTACAGAGTTTGGTTTCTCAGCCATACATGTCAACCTCTCCACAAGCTCAAGAACTTTTAAATCTGCTCTTAAAACCCACCTCTTCTCATTGGCTTTTAACAAGGTTTAATTTGACTGTTTTATTAGTGAGGTGTTTTATGTATTTATGTATTTTAGAGCTTTTATTCTGTTTATGTTGTTTTACTGTTTTTCTTGTCACTGTACAGCACTTTGGTCAGCCTTGGTTGTTTTTAAATGTGCTTTATAAATAAACTTGACTTGACTTGAACCTTGAGACTTCAGAATTAGGGAGACTTAGAGAGAATTGAGGGGTGCTGGCCCGGTCAGAGCGGGGGTTTGCAGCAAGTAATCAGTGCTTGTAAGATGGACTTTGAGGTGTAATTGCTATAAATGGCTGTTTGGAAACAACACACTGTGTTAGTATTCAGAGAAAACAGAGATTTTTGGGAGGGGCACTGAAATTCGGAAGTCTCTCGGGAAAATCAGGAGGGTTGACATGTGTGTTCTCAGCTCTTATCTTTTAATGTCTTTCAGACACCTGAATTCTTGTGTATTTATCCATTTTTACCTTGAGTCATTCTGACAATATGATTCAGACACTGAAGTGAAGAAATAATCCCAACAACAAAAAGTTTTCAGCCTTTTTTCATCTTTTTTTCCTCCATCTTTCCTAATGTAGCATCAAATCCGAGAGGTCTGATTGATCTGTGGTTCCTGTTTGTCTTTAGTCTCTTCCTGTTTAGAGATTTCTTTGTTGACTAATGAGCAGCCTCCCTCTGTCAGATTGACCTGTTCAAAATGTTGTCAATACCGTCATGTGGATAGATTATCAGCTGCATATGAGCTCAGGAAAAGATCATATTCATACAAACTTCCTGTATGTAGCAGGAACTGCAACACAAATGCTGTGCAGCCTGGTGTTTAGGGGTTTTACAGGTTCCACCGTGTAGTGGAAGGTCCTCCTGAGACCAGAACCTGTTTCTCCTGGTCCAGTTATCCTCCTCAGTTTAAGGTGTTTACTGTTAGAGATCTGCAGCCTTGTCTGATTTAACACTCTATCAAACATTAATTTAATAAATCAGTGTCTTGTTTTCATTATCGTTAGTTTTAAAAGTTTGTAAAAGCTTCACAGGGTCTATTTTGGTGTCAAAATAACAAAAATACAAAGAAAAAGTTGTAAACTAGTGACATTCAGCACATCGACCTTCCTTTTAATGGAGTTCTGTGTTTTCTTGTGAAATGAGGACAATGAATTGTTGCTGTTTTTCAAATGTTTTTTTTTTTTTTTTGTTGAACACGAGGTTTCAGCAGCTCATCAGTCTTTGTGTTTATCTGATGTTCCTCTTTATTCTCTTCTTCTCTTTATTAAATTGAATAAAGCATCTCGATCCGGCTCAAAGGAAAAACTCATTTTTAATTAACGGGTAAAAAGAAACGCAGGTTTCTGCCGTCAGCATGAACGACCTCTTGTACCTTTTTTTTGTTGCAGCCGACCTGTAAAGGTCTCCGGTTCAAGTCCAGTCCAGTTCCACTCTGATTCTCCAATATGTTTATCAGTTTATTGTCAGAAGCTAGAAAATGTTGTTCATTATTTAGAGCTGCGTTCAGGCTGCAGAGTCTTTGTTGTTGATGCTTGTTAGAGAAGAGTTTTTCTACAAACTGAAAAACTTATTGACGAAATCTACAATCATTTAATTAGATTTTTAGATAATTAGATTTAATTAGATCTATTAAAGCAAATAAATGGATTAAAATCTGAATTATTAAAATGATTGAAACATTTTAGATCATTTATCCTGTGTGTTAAAGTATGTTAAACATAACATTTTATTTACTGGCTGTTTAACGATGTGATTGTTGTCAGAGATGAAACAGTGTTTATCTGTGGGATGTTGTGGGACTGAAGCTTCAGGAAGACGCACCGTGTGTGTGATTGTGTTGTTTTTGAGCTGCAGCTGGACGCAGTCAGAACCAAACACGAGTCAGATGTAAACTTACTGATGAGTGGAACATCTTCAGCATTCAGAGTGAAAGTAAATCCTGATTAACCTGCAGGCAGAAGACTCCTTCTTCTCACTCACAACTTCAGCCTGAAGCTTTTTGAGCACTTTAACCAAAATCTAGAGTGACACCAGCTCTGTAACTCAATCTCCCCCCGTCGCTGCTTCTTTTCTCTGGATCCTCACGCAGCCATCTGTCCTCTGTGATGTTGAATGAGCAACAGCTCGAGACAACTGTGCTGTCATCTTCTGAGCATGTGTGAGCCGAGGAGTTTCCATCTGTACGGAGAAAGAAGCTCCACATCCATTAATATGCACTCTGACAGCTGAAGCAGCTCACTTCAGCCTGAATCTGTCACCACGTCGACGTGTTTAATGCTCATGATAACATGTTCCGGAGGGTTTGTTCTCCTCAGAGTCCATCCACCAGGAGTTCCACCAACTCTAAACAAATCCAACTTTTGTTTTGTTAATAAGATTATTTCTTTTCTGACAATTAGAAAAAAGTGTCACGGGCTCTGACAGCTTGTTGACCCACATGCTGGACTCAGACTCAGACACAGGCGTTCTTCGGTGCAAAAGTGAACAGGTTTATTTACAGGTGCAAGTGGACAGTACATATATATACAGTGGAGATAGTGCTCGGTGATCTGGTGCGTCAGGTGGATCTCAGGACTGTAAGGGGAGAGGAGAGTTAATGCTCGAGCCGGTTGATGAGAGCAGGAGATATTGCAGGGAGAGGATGAAGATGCGTGACTCACAGATCATGAAGGCAGAAAACTCTCGGGAGGAGGACAGGTCCAGTGCGGTGCTGTGCGGGGAGGTGGTGAGTCCAGGTCGGGTGAGCACGCTGGAGGGAGGTAGGTGCGGTTCCAGGAGATCAGGTGCTGGACACGGAAGGATCCTCAGACACACAAGGAGCAGGGTGACGATAATCCTGAAGACAACAGGTGATCACACAGGCAAAACTCTCACACGAAGCACAACAAGAATCTCGGAAATAATCACAGGGAATAATCACTAGGAATAAATCACTAGGACGGCGCTTAGAAGTTACCATGTAGGTTAACAACCAGGCGCTGAATGAACGTCTGCCTTGTCCTTAAGTACCACCCTGCTCCTCATCAGCTCTGATCTCCACCAGGTGTAATCAATCTACCTCGCGCTCCAGCGTAGCTTCTCTCTGCAAGCAGATGACTCACCCGACACAGAAAATACACAGCACATAATACACTGAACCTGACATTACCTCCCCCTCAACGACCGCCACCTGGCGGTATGGCACGAGATGCCTCAAAATCCCTGATGAGCTGGGGGTCCTGTATGAAGGAGGCCGGCACCCAAGAGCGATCCTCTGGTCCGTAGCCCTCCCAGGCTACCAGGAACTGCCGGCCTCTGCCACGTTTCCGCACGTCCAACAGACGGTCCACGGTGTAAACCAGCTGTCCATCAACCACACGGGCGGGAGGGGGGGGAGCGGACGGAGGACACAAGGGGCTTGAAACAACAGGCTTAATGAGAGAGACATGAAACACTGGGTGGATCCGCATAGAAGCGGGCAGGCGGAGCTTGACAGTGGAGGGACCAGGGACAGACACGATTTCAAAGGGACCAATGTAACGGGGAGCCAGTTTTTTATGGGTGTTCTTTAGGTGAATGTCACGGGTGGAAAGCCATACCTGTTGCCCGACGGTGTAGGTGGGCGCCGGGAGACGCCGCCGGTTGGCCACCCTGCAGTTTTGCTCCTTGGTGCGTTCCAAGGCGGCCACCGTCTGCGCCCAGGCGCGCCTACACCGCCTGACATGAGTGTTGACAGACTGGTGAGCAGGTGGGTTGTTCTCGGAGGGCAGCAGGGGGGGCTGGTAACCTAAGGAGACTTCAAAGGGAGATTTATTGGTAGCAGAGGAGATATGCATGTTATGCGCATATTCGACCCATGGGAGATGTTCACTCCAGGTGGAGGGGTCGTTGGAGCACACGCAGCGCAGCGCAGCCTCCAGCTCCTGATTCATCCGCTCCGTCTGACCATTGGTCTGCGGATGAAATCCGGAGCTGAGGACCACGCGCGCCCCGAGCGCCGCAAAGAACTCCCTCCAAACCTGGGAAATAAACTGGGGGCCCCTGTCTGATAGAACTTCGACAGGGAGCCCATGGAGCCGAAAAACATGCTTCACTAGAAGCCGGGCAGTCTCTAGAGCTGAGGGCAGTCTCTTGAGGGGAATGAGATGGCATGCTTTAGAGAAACGATCAATCACAGTTAAAATCACAGAAAACCCTTTACTGACCGGCAGCCCTGTCACGAAGTCCAGGGCGATGTGGGACCAGGGTCTGCCGGGGGTCTCGAGAGGCTGGAGCAGTCCGTGGGGATGCTGGTTGGAGGGCTTATTGCGCGCACATGTCTGGCAAGCCTGAACGTACTCCTTGATGTCCTTGTACATGGACGGCCACCAGAAGGACCGCCGGATGAGGCCCACCATCCTTCCAACTCCTGGATGACCTGAAAACCGGGCTGTGTGGGCCCAGTGGAGAAGGCGTGAGCGTACAGATTTTGGAACATACTTGCGGTCCGGCGGTTGGGTGGCTGGTCCAGGATCGGTGAGTTGTGCGCGTCTGATTGCCTCTTCGATGTCCCACGTGACTGCTCCAACCACACAGGCTGGGGGAACGATGGTGCGTGTCTCGGGAATTTCGTCCACTGAGAACTGACGAGAGAGTGCATCGGGCTTGACATTCTTAGAACCAGGTCTGAAAGAGATTATAAAGTGAAAACGTGAGAAAAACAATGACCACCTAGACTGTCGGGGGTTTAGTTGTTTAGCTTCCTGGAGGTAAGCTAGGTTTTTGTGGTCTGTCCAGACCACCACGGGTTCGACAGCCCCCTCCAGCCAGTGTCTCCACTCCTCGAAAGCCAACTTAATGGCCAGCAGCTCCCGGTCTCCCACGTCGTACCCTCTCTCCGCCGATGACAGGCGGCGAGAGAAAAAGGCGCAGGGGTGCAGCTTCTGGTCGTGCGGTCCCACCTGGGACAGCACGGCTCCCACGCCCGAGTCCGAGGCATCCACCTCCATGGTAAATTGCCTGGACGTGTCGGGCTGCACGAGGATGGGAGCGCTGCTGAATTTCTCCTTAAGTTTAAGGAAGGCGTTGTTAGCTTCAGGGGTCCAGGTGAACGGTTGCTTAGTGGAAGTGAGAGATGTTAAGGCAGCAGCAGTCTGACTGTAATTACGGATGAACTTGCGGTAAAAGTTAGCGAAACCCAGGAAACTCTGAAGCTGCTTACGTGTCGTGGGTGTGGGCCAGTCCATCACTGCCTGTACCTTTGCAGGGTCCGTTTTTACATGTCCGTCTCCAAAGATAAATCCTAGGAATCCCACCGAGGAGACATGGAATTCGCACTTCTCCGCCTTCACGAAGAGCCGATTCTCCAGGAGACGCCGGAGAACCTGACGGACATGGAGCCGGTGTTCAGCCTCGGAAGCAGAGAAGATTAAGATGTCGTCAAGATACACAAACACAAAGTCATTTAGAAAATCTCTTAATACGTCATTAATCAGAGCCTGGAAGACAGCGGGGGCGTTGGTCAGCCCAAAAGGCATGACCAGATATTCAAAATGCCCCAGGGGAGTCTTAAAGGCTGTCTTCCACTCATCTCCCTCTCTGATGCGGACCAGATGGTATGCGTTGCGTAAGTCGAGTTTGGAGAAGATGGCAGCTCCTTGAACAGTCTCAAATGCTGAGGCCAACAAAGGTAATGGGTACCTGTTTTTTATGGTGATCTGATTAAGTCCTCGGAAGTCTATACAGGGTCGCAGTGACCCATCCTTCTTTGACACGAAGAAGAAGCCTGCCCCCAGAGGTGATGTTGAACGGCGGATGATGCCCGCCTCTAGCGACTCCTTGATGTACTGCTCCATACTCTCTCGCTCCGGGCGAGAGATGTTGTAGAGTCGGCTAGAGGGCAGGGCGGCTCCGGGGAACAGGTCTATGGCGCAATCGTACGGTCTGTGAGGAGGAAGAGAAACAGCTCGGGACTTACTAAATACCTGACTCAGGTCGTGGTATTCTGGAGGAACTCGTGTAAAGTCCGGGATCTCCTCTCTAGTGCATGCTGGAGACGTGGATCTGGCGAGAGCAGAGTGCAGACACTGGGACAAGCAGTACAAACTCCATGAGTCAATGTTACCCTCCTTCCAGTTTATATGAGGGTTGTGTGTTCTCAGCCATGGATGGCCCAGCACCACCGGAACCTGCGTAGAGGGAAACACCAGAAATGAGAGATTCTCACGGTGATTACCTGAGATTACCACCTCCAGCTCGCAGGTTCGGTGGGTGATGGTGGTGAGTGAGCGGCCATCCAGAGCTGAAACACGGACAGGAGTTTGGAGTTGTTGCACGGGGATCTCGAGCTGGCGGGCCAGAGCTGCGTCCAGGAAGTTCTGCTCACATCCAGAGTCCACCAAAGCCAGAGTCTGAAAAGAGTTTTGATTAAATAGGAGAGTCACAGGAAAAGTTAGTCGGGAGGGTTTATCCTGGGAAGGAACCGTCAGACCTCCCTGAACCTCTGACGGTCGCGGCCGTTTAAACGCATGGGGCACGCGGCGATGAAGTGCCCTGCTGTTCCGCAGTATAAGCACTCGCGTGCCTCCATGCGTCTTTGTCGTTCGGTGGGTGAAAGCCGTGCGTTCCCCAGCTGCATTGGCTCATCTCCGGTATGAGCCGCTGCTCCTCGAGGTGCGATCGCCGTCTCTGCAGTCCTGATCGCCGCTCTAGGTGGAGAGCGCGTCCGTTGCTCCTCCCTGAAGTAACCTGACAGCTGGTTATCGATCCGGATGGCAAGCGTGATCAGATCCTCCAGCGTCAGGGGTTCGTCTCGGTGAATCAGCTGTTCCCGAATCGGCCGGCTTAATGCGCCCACAAACGCTCCCTTGAGCGCCGGCGTGTTCCAGCCTGATTCAGCGGCCAAAGTTCTGAAATCCACCGAAAAATCAGCCACTGACCTCTTCCCCTGCTTGATGTGGCGGAGTTGGTGCGTGATCTCGGACTCGGATTTCCGGTAGGTAAAGGTCCGCTCAAAGTCCTTGATGAACACCTCCATGGAGGTGCGTTGGATGAGGGGGTAGTTGTACTTCGCCTCCGCCCATCGAAGCGCACGTCCCCTTAGGAGGCCGATGATATGAGCAATCTTGGAGGAGTCATCTGGAAAAGACTGAGGGGACCGGCAAAACATTAACGAACACTGCAGCAGGAATCCAGACCCTTTACCTGGTTCCCCAGCGTAACCTTCCGGGTTGGGCAGAGTCACATGGCTCGTCGGAGCGCGCGCCGTCGGAGCCGGAGGATCGGGCTCGGGTGGTGCTGACGCAGGCTGTGGAGGAGGCTGAGAGAGAGCAGACAGCTGGGCCTGCATGCTTTGCAGCAATCCCGCGATGTCCTCCAACCGCTGGTGGTTGAATTGCTGCCGCTCACATAAAGAGTTCAGCACTGTCTCATGCCTCGCTAGCAGGTCCTGCATACCTGTCAACGGGGATCTGGCTGAGTCCGCTGGGTCTGACTGGCCTGGTTGTTCTGTCACGGGCTCTGACAGCTTGTTGACCCACATGCTGGACTCAGACTCAGACACAGGCGTTCTTCGGTGCAAAAGTGAACAGGTTTATTTACAGGTGCAAGTGGACAGTACATATATATACAGTGGAGATAGTGCTCGGTGATCTGGTGCGTCAGGTGGATCTCAGGACTGTAAGGGGAGAGGAGAGTTAATGCTCGAGCCGGTTGATGAGAGCAGGAGATATTGCAGGGAGAGGATGAAGATGCGTGACTCACAGATCATGAAGGCAGAAAACTCTCGGGAGGAGGACAGGTCCAGTGCGGTGCTGTGCGGGGAGGTGGTGAGTCCAGGTCGGGTGAGCACGCTGGAGGGAGGTAGGTGCGGTTCCAGGAGATCAGGTGCTGGACACGGAAGGATCCTCAGACACACAAGGAGCAGGGTGACGATAATCCTGAAGACAACAGGTGATCACACAGGCAAAACTCTCACACGAAGCACAACAAGAATCTCGGAAATAATCACAGGGAATAATCACTAGGAATAAATCACTAGGACGGCGCTTAGAAGTTACCATGTAGGTTAACAACCAGGCGCTGAATGAACGTCTGCCTTGTCCTTAAGTACCACCCTGCTCCTCATCAGCTCTGATCTCCACCAGGTGTAATCAATCTACCTCGCGCTCCAGCGTAGCTTCTCTCTGCAAGCAGATGACTCACCCGACACAGAAAATACACAGCACATAATACACTGAACCTGACAAAAAGTCTTTTTGATTACAGGAAACTTTGACAGTTAAACCTCAAGAGAAGCAACTCGTCACACTGAGCCGTTCACGCTTCACGATTCTTTTTATAAACTGGGAGTCAGACGTTGGTTCAGAACCTGTGAAACTAATCTGGTATTTAGATCAGTCTGCAGGGTAAAGAACTTCCTCTGATCCAGCACACCTGGTTTAAATTCAAATATAAATAATAATCAGGTGTGTTGGAGCCTGTGAGTTTTACACCTCCGGTTTAGATCAATTTAATTAAGACAACTTGAACATGTATTCAGTTTCTAGATGAAAATGAATACATGACACTTATTTAAAGCTCATTACTAACAACATTCAGATATTTGGAGAGTAATTCTTCATCTGTGACCCGACATGAGTCACGGAATAATCCAGTTCTTATACGTTAGTCCTGGTAGAATTTGTGTTCTGTTGCAAAACTTTCCAACTAATTATCGATCGAGTCACCGGAATTAGTTTCTCTCTTTAATAAATCTGTTTCCAGCTTCGACTTTTCATCGCTGATTATTTCGGGGAGTTTAACACTTGTTTGTCTCAGAGAATCGATAAGCAGATGATTAAATTAAACTTGTGATAAACTCATAAGGGAGAAATGAATCACCTGTCGTCCAGTCTGATGATGGGAGCTGAATCAGAGGACGGTGTCGGTCCCCGTCCTTGATCGGACCACAGGGTGGAACAAACTGCTGGCGTGGCTCGTTTCAGCAACAACAGGCAGCTTGTTTACAAAGATGTTATTTCAGCATTTCTGCTCCGTGAATTGATCACGTTTAGAAAGATATTTAATCTCAGGATTAATTTCAGTCCCACTGATTCTCCTGCTCACAGTTCCATCGACTGAAATGGGAGCAATCCACTCAGCAATAAATGCCAACTGGTGGCAGTGTGTGTGTTTGTGTGTGTGTGTGAGTGTGTGTTTGTATGCTTGTGAGTGTGTGTGTGTGTGTGTGTGTGTGTGTGTGTGTGTGTGTGTGTGTGTGTGTGTATGTGTGCGCGCGTGCGTGTGTGGGATCACAGTCGTCCCTTGTTGGATCTCCTCTGAGCCTTGCTAATAGCTAATGGACAAACAATTAACTGGCCCTTAACGATGTTAAAGAGTTAATGAGCTCGTTAAGACGACATTGCAGGGAGAGAGACCCTCATGGAGACGGCTGGGAGGGAAAACTGAACTTCTTCTGTTTAATCGTTTTGCTGTCCTTCATTTCTGTGAATGAAACAAGCAGATAAAAGTGCTGCTGGGTTCATGAGGTCTGAATGTGACTCTCCAGAACAGAAACCTGTAATTATAGAAGCATTTCTGCTTTGACACGCTGACTGACCCCTCATAATAAACTGTTCGTTGATCTGTTTGTAATAAGACCAGAAGACCTTTTTCTTTCTGTCAGATTATGATGCAAGAAAATGTTTAAATGAAACATGAAGGAGTGAAATGGTTTTTGCAATGAGTCCTGTTTCCCCGTCCTCTACCCTTAACTCCTACAATCTGGCTGAATCCCATTTCTGAGCATTACCTTTCCCGAACGCCTACACCTTGGACTTTTCACTGGAAGTTATGAAGTGTTGGAATATTCCACTGTGACCTGGAACAGTTTTTTAAACTAATCAATTTGTCCTCAATTAAAACTGATTTAAAACAGCATTAAAATGCTCAGATGCAAGCCCACAGCAGTATCAGATAAAACCACAGAACACCAACGTGATGCATCAGAAATAAACCTCACTGGGTCTTTGTGCCAGTAAACATGTTTAAATTGGTTGAAATACTCTGATGTGTTGGTTTTTCTCTTGGAAGGGTAACTCAGACCTCTTTGACTCTGATAAATCTGTTTCTCAGGACTACAAAGCTCCGCCCCTTTGGGACGAGTGTCTTCACATGCTACACACTTCATGAAATCTAACACTCTCATTCCAACAGAGTGATAAGTTCAGGGATCTGGACTCCCAGAGTTTTTATGAACTGCTTATAGAACCAGTCGATGTGGTTTTGAGGAGCGTGTGCTCATAATTCACAGCATGGACATCAAATCAGATGCAGACGGTACAGTCGAGGTGTGATGCTCGTTTGTCTGAATGCTAATATGGATGGATGGATGATGGATGATGTTTGATAAAATAGAAAATGCAGCAGGATGAGTACAGAGAAGAAAACAGATAAATGGTTGGTTGTTGTTGCCATGGTTACTGCCGTTTCTCCCCATGCATTGATGTAAAGTCCTGTAACTGTTTTGGATGATTGTGAACAGGAAGTCTCTCCAGGCCGGATGGATTATGGTAATGTGTCAGTGCCCAGGTGCATGATGGGTATGAAAATGATTGTCTGCTGGTTGGATATGAGGCAGATTATGGAAATACGACAGTTTGGAATTGGGGGTTTTCTCTGCTGCTCAGAGACTTAGAGAGTTTTATCTCAAACAGATTAACTTTCAGTGAAGGTGTGTCTCTGGTGATGTGTCTGTCCCTCAAAACGTACAAAACAAAATCCAAAACCACATTTCAGTGAAAGATTACTGAGTCCTTCACCTCCTGCCTGTGTGTCGGTCAGTTTGACAGACACCTTCAGGATGAAGGTCGACGGTGAACTTCAGTCAGTGACGCCTCTCTTCCAAACTAATCTCACCTCCGAGGAGTTAACTCTCCGTCCTCGACCAGCAACCTCATTAATATCCATGAGTTTTGGACAGGACTGAAGGTCGGTGCAGAGAGCAGGTGAGCACCGCCCGACCAAAACAACATGCTTATAAATACACAAAGGAAGCTCGTCAATATTTATGAGGTTGTGGAAGTTAAGATTCCCTTAATGTGTCTGAGTGAGAGACTGAAGGTTCATCCGGAGGGTTAAAGTCCTGAACAGACCTCTCAGTCCATGTTTTTGGTGTGTCACTTAAAGAAGATGAAATTCTGTTGAGGATTTAATTTCTGATCTGTATCATTAAGAACTGCAGGGACTCGTGTGTGTTTTGTTTTTAAGAAAAGATCAACATTTTTAGGACAAACACATAGTCGATTTTATTACTGCATGGTCACATGACTCTCATAAACCGATTAATCAGTTCAGGTTAATTGAGCCAAAACAACTTCCAGAAGGGAAGAATAACTAAATCTGAATAAAGAGACTCGACAAAAACAAAAAGTTTGTATGAATCAAATTAATGAAAGTTTTTTTTCAAATATAAAAACTAAATCAAGACACTGTTCTGGTTTGGTTCATGTAGTGATTCATGATGTTAAATATTTAACGTGTCTTCATCACACCGTGTTCTGTACGTCATGATGGATTAAACCTTCACTTTTGTTATTTGTTTGCTGCTGTTTGTGTTACTCTGTGTGTGAAGTTATTTTATAAACAACTTTCTGAAAACAGACAGAGAGCTGTGACCAGTCCTGCAACCCCAAGAGCAGCACCCTCTGTAGAAATTAGTGCTGTAACATGTTGTGTTTCCAGTAATTCTAAGTAAATTAATTCAAACCTAATATAGAGTTCCAGTCTCAGACTCTGACATGGTCTTGTGTCCTTGTTTTTCTTAGGGCGGGGTACCTCCCACAAGGTATTCCCTTGCAGCTGATTGGTTATTTGCCAGAGGAGACGTCCTTTCTGCCATGGCATGCCGCCAGCCGAGCGCTCTACCAGCTGGATAAACTGCTGGACCGCACAGATGAATACAGGCTGTTTAGTGTAAGTAAGCAATCTATCATGAACTCAGTCAATCAATAACCACTAGATAAACCATCTCTGTAGCTGTGACTGACAGCTGGGTGTTAATAAACCCTTCATCACTGTGTGTGTGGGGGTGTGCGTGTGTGTTCACAGGATTACGTACTGAAGCAGGTCGCATCACGTTACCATCAGATGGGCTGGCCAACAAATGGTCCTCGATCTGAGGGCAACATCCTGCCGGCATCCTACCAGACTGAGTACGTAACTCACTACAACATCCTCACACACGGCGGTTGACATGGTCACAAATAATAACACACTGCTTGTTTAAATGCTCCCATTAAATCAGAAAGTCTCATTTTAATTCCTGTCAGACTGTTGAAGAGATCAGATTTATTCCTCCAGCCGCGTCGACAGACTGAAAACTGTTTGACGGATATTCGGTTCATCGCCTGTCTCTGCAGATCTGAGACAGACTCTGATTCACTGGAAATCATCCTCAGCTCTGTCGTGTTCAGATTAAATCCACTCTGCAGAGCTCAGCTCAAAGGATGGAGGCAGAATAAACTTATAATGTAGCTCAGCTGATAGTGTGAAGTCCAACATGTGGTTCAGTTTACACTAACAAGGAGAGTAACTGTCATTCTGTCCTCCAGTCAGATTAACATCAGATCCACCGTCTAGACAAAGACTTACTGTTTCATGGAATGTTCTGGATGTAAAAAAGTTTCTCATCTTTTTGTTATTTTGCAGAGAGTTACAGAGGGAGCTCATCATGTTAGCTTGTAGCTTTGGGAACAAGCAGTGCCACCGTCAGGCCGTCGCATACATCTCTGATTGGATCTCCAGCAACAAGAACAGGTAGGAGACACATCTGCACCAGCTGGACATTTGGACTCACTCATCAGGGACATGGATGTTGTGAAAGAAATCAGGCTCAAACTTTTCTGCTGTGAGCTGGAATCAGTTTGATGAGATGAAAGCTGCTGGATCACCAGGTGGCGCTGTCTCCCGCTGTGGTCCTCAAACCTTCAGCTCCTGATTCATGAACTACCTGCAGCATGTTGTTATTTACACCCACGTTTCTCTGTGAAGTTTGTAACCTTTTGAGGTAAACAACACGACGAGCAGCAGCACCTACCGTTGCTCGTCTCTAATCATCAGTCTGTTTGATTAATTGGTCTTTCCTTTCTTCTCTTGTCTCTGTCTTTTCTTTTTGTCAGCTAACTTTGTTTTGGTCTCGTGCGCCTCCAGCTCGTTCGCTCCCTGGAGGCTCCTAACGACATCTACAAAATTAGATTTCAAACAGCAAATTAAATAGAAACAGATGCTGTCTGGTGTTCAGTGAAGGACAGCAGGGAGCTGATGAGACGCTTCCTTTGATAAAAAGAAGAAAAGACTAAATTAAAAACTGTTTTAAACTTCATCCAGTTTCTGAGAAGATTCTTAACAACTGATCATGTCCTCATTATTCTAAACGTCTTGTTTACTAATAATTCAACTAGAACCGTAAAATGTTTATGGAACCAGCGTGTTCACAGTTTCAGCTTCTTCAGAGAACATGTGACCTCTTCTTTTGTTTTTGTCATTTTTCTGTTTGATAGTCAAAATATTCAAATTTTATTTCTAGAGCATTTATCTTACATGTGCAATCAGAAGATGTTTAAAAGTTCAGCTTGACAAACACATGTTTTCAGTCTGTTCACATGTAGAACTCACTGTTTGAACCAGATGAACACCTGCTAGAGAGCAGACCTGCACCAAGAAACTCATTTCTCCCATAACGTGATCTGAAGATCCTGGATACTGGTGATCCGGATCCTGGTGATCCAGATCGCTCCCAAAATGAAATCAACTGACCTTAAAGTCACTCACAAGCCATAAAACTGCATCCACATCTGTTCTCAGTTATTCAGGTTCTTCTGTTAGACAGACGGGAATAAAAGAACTAACACTACCAAAGATACGACCAGAAGACTTAAAGGAAACAGATAAAAACACATAAACAACTAAGTAATAAATCATTGAAACAATTTTACAATATTACATAACCAGAAAAACAAATTAAAAAGTTTTTTTAAAAAAGTTGCTCCTAATATTCAGTTAAAATGTATCTTTAAGTTTCCAAACTTCAGATCTTCAGACAGATAATTCCAGAAGATGATAAATAAACCTTATGAGTTTTTATTCTCACATTAATAAAAAAAATGATCAGAATAAAAACCTAAATCAATAAATAAACAACATAAAAACATTAAAGGTTGAATATGGAACAATTTAATAAAAAACAATATTTAAAATAAAATAATACCCCCTCTGGGCTTTTAGAGGGCTGCAGAATGAAAGTATTTCCTTTAAAAATTAGATTTGAATAAAAAAACATCAAAAGATTTTCATGTCGATTTTGACTCGATTTTCCCTTCAGACAAGCTCCAGGACGGTTCTTAATATAATCCGAACTGATAATCTTGCCGTGTGTGGTGTGTTCAGAGTGACCAGGTCCGCTCAGAGGGACGTTTGATTGCAAATCGGAAAATCCAACATGGATTGTTTCGGCCTGTCATGTCTTGCGAGGAGAACCGAGCATGCAGCCATCTCTGGGCAGCATGCAGCCAATCAGAAAGCAAGGTGACAGGACGCCTGGTTCACACTGGCTGAAGCGCTACGGAGCCATCAGCTGATCCACCATGTCCACTTGTGTACAGCGGAGTGATATTATCTGTAAAAAGTCCGGTGGCTGTTTGGTGGCTGTTTGGTGATGATCAGAGGGTCCGTTGGCTGTTTGGTGGAGGTCAGAGGGTCCAGTGGCTGTTTGGTGGTGGTCAGAGGATCCGGTGGCTGTTTGGTGGCTGTTTGGTGGTGCTCAGAGGGTCCGGTGGCTGTTTGGTAGTGGTCAGAGGGTCCGGTGGCTGTTTGGTGGTGGTCAGAGGGTCCGGTGGCTGTTTAGGGGTGGTCAGAGGGTCCGGTGGCTGTTTGGTGGCGGTCGAAGGGTACGGTGCCTGTTTGGTTGTGGATGGAGGTTCCGGTGGCTGTTTGGTGGTGGTCAGAGGGTCCGGTGGCTGTTTAGGGGTGGTCAGAGGGTCCGGTGGCTGTTTGGTGGTGGTTAGAGGGTCCGGTGGCAGTTTGGTGGCTGTTTGGTGGTAGTCAGAGGGTCCTGTGGCTGTTTGATGGTGGTCAGAGGGTCCAGTGTCTGTTTGGTGGCTGTTTGGTGGTGGTCAGAGTGTCCTGTGGCTGTTTGGTGGTGATCAGAGGGTCCGGTGGCTGTTTGGTGGTGGTCAGAGGGTCCGGTGGCTGTTTAGGGGTGGTCAGAGGGTCCGGTGGCTGTTTGGTGGTGGTTAGAGGGTCCGGTGGCGGTTTGGTGGCGGTTTGGTGGTGGTCAGATGGTCCGGTGGCTGTTTGGTGGTGGTCAGAGGGTCCAGTGTCTGTTTGGTGGCTGTTTGGTGGTGGTCAGAGTGTCCTGTGGCTGTTTGGTGGTGATCAGAGGGTCCAGTGGCTGTTTGGTGGTGGTCGGAGGATCCAGTGGCTGTTTGGTGGCTGTTTGGTGGTGGTCAGATGGTCCGGTGGCTGTTTGGTGGTGGTCAGAGGGTCCGGTGGCTGTTTGGTGGCGGTTTGGTGGTGGTCAGAGGGTCCGGTGTCTGTTTGGTGGTGGTCAGAGGGTCTGGCACACTCCATTTTTTCATAGTCAACCCTTCCATGATTAATTAGCAAACTATACCATCCATCTTCTTTGAACTGACCTATCACAGCACACCAGGTCTTTTGGGAGGAGTTTGGTTTCTTAAAGAGACGGGAGCTTGAATCTGTCACTTCACAATGGTAATTGGTAAATGTCCTGTATTTGTATAGCGCTTTTCTAGTCATTTAGACCACTCAAAGCGCTTTCACACTACAAGGTTTTACATTTACCCATTCACGCAACCCGATATGTAAGCCGGGGGAGAGGGTACACTCTCAGAAATAGAGGTACGAGACAAGTACATTTTTGTACCTATAGGTAAATTGTTCCCGCAAAAGTACAATATTGGTCTTTAAAAGGTCAAAAATGTCCCTCTGAGGGTTAAAATTGATATAAAGTACAAATTTTCATCCATCATTTTCAATATTATGTTTCAACCAGCCTTGACCAGGGTTGCAGGTGCAGTTGAAATGGTACAAATTTGTACTTTATATCAATTTTAACCCTCAGAGGGACATTTTTGACCTTTTAAAGACCAATATTGTACTTTTGCGGGAACAATTTACCTATAGGTACAAAAATGTACTTATCTCGTACCTCTATTTCTGAGAGTGTAGGGGTTAACACTCACACAACCCGATACGCAGATCGGGGGGCAACATGGGGTTCAATGTCTTGCCCAAGGACACTTCGACATGTGGCGGTGGAAGCCGGGATCGATCCACCAACCTTCAAAACTGGAGGATGACCGCTCTAACCACTGAGCCACAGCCGCCCCACAATGAACACTAGAGTTACTGTTTGTGATTTAAGAAGCAATTTGGGAACACTTGTTTTACTGTGATGGAAAGGTGGTGAATAAATTCGCATCAGAACGGGATTAATCCCACTGAGGGAGACTTTTTAATTTGTCCCGCTCTATTGAGTCATTTTAATCCCATCTGGAGATCCTACTGTACGTCAGGGATTTCCCACCCAGGCCTGAAAATTAATTACAGACCATGTTTTTTATCAGAATGCTACGTAAATTAATGTCTTATCAAGACGAACCTGATCTGATCCAGACTTTATAAATCTAAAATGAAAAACAGTCTGATATTTATGGTATTAAACCCTCAGGTTATTCTGATGTAACTCAGAGTCTTTTCTGTAAATGAAGCTGCAGGTTTTTGACAGACCAGAGTCTCGAGTCACATCTGAAAAAAATCAAAATGATCAGCTGTAAAACAAATAAAAGCACCAGAACAATGTGCACATGATTACTGAGAAGAGCAGCTAATATTTACTATCTACATCCCTGTGGAATATTAATCAGTCCACAATGGGGATTTAATGTAAATTAATCATCCTGAAAGCTTAAAAAATCTCTTATTTGAAGTTATCTTGGTGAAAAGTGGATGGATTAAACTTGTAGCGCTCAGTAAACTGCTTGACCTCTATTAACCCCGTTTTTCTCCAGTTTCAGTAGATTAGTTCCAGTATTTCTGTAAAAGAATGTTGACTGAGTGCAGTTTATTTTAGGCCTATGCAGTATTTCAAGTTTAAAACTGAATTAGACTTTAAACGCCTCCCCCCGTGTGTATGTGTCAGATGATCAATCACATCACCAGCATCACGCCAACAGATCCGTTTGTTCATCGAGCTCGTGTCTCACCCATTTCTTGTTACTGTGAAGAAGAGTGATGATATAAAAGGTAATGGATCATTTCAGTACAACAACTGAACACATTAACGTCACAGAGGTCAGACTTTGTTTTAACTACCTGAGCGAGCTGCTGCGTCTCCTCTGGGCGTGGAGAATGTTTCATCAGTCGAGTCATTTTCAAAAAAACTGCTGGTGACACTTTAACAGCAAAGTGAGACAGACAGACATACGGACCGACGGACGGAGCAGATGGTGGAGAGCCATGTTTACTGTCAGAGTGGGAGTTTGATGCTGAGGAAGGACGAGATATTGCAGGAGAAATAGCTTGAGGACATGAAACATCCTCCACAGACAGTTAAAACGCACACATACAGACTCAAACAGAGTGAGTGTGCTGGGTAATGGCTTCCCAGCCATCTGGAGGTTTCCAGGGAGAATATTACAGTACAGAGAAAAAATGCCACATTATCACTTATTTTTATTGAGAATAACAACAGCAGCATTAAATGTGATGAAACAGGAAGCAGTGGTTGGAATAATGCCTTCAGCAGCCGCCTGGTTAATGTTTAATATGATAACTAGTAGGTTTTGTGGATGAGTTTGTCAGTTTAAACTCACTCACATTAATAACAGAGGAGTTGACTGCGTTTGGCACGTATTTGTGCTGCAGTCAGCACTAATGTAGCTTGTGTTTGTGTTGGAGAATCTCTTAAGTGGAGCATCTCTAAAATGATTTCCCAAGTCAGTAAATAATGCAATTGTCCCTGAATCACTCACTCTGAACACTCTCACTGTGATCCGTGCCTGGGACTCAGTCTGCTCACTCCGGTTGTGGTTTACAAGCAATTTAGGTCAATTACACACAGATGTATTAAAGTGTGAAGAAGTGGTCACCGTTTTGCTTTAGTTATGATTCAGGTCAGAAACCAGCCGGGAGGTTCATGAGCATCATGTTTACATCGTAAAACAAACACTCAACAGTTTTTACTCTCAAAAATCCACAATATTAAACTAAAAGATTCCTGCTGGTCAACATCTGGACGGTGAATCCAAATAATCCAAATACAAGTTAATCTAACCGGAAAATAGTCATAAATAACAACTGGGAAAGGATTTAGTAATAAATCATTGTCTCTAACAGCAACTTTAACACTTAAACTAGAATATTTTGACCTAAATATAAATATAATGGAATGAAAAGAGGATTCTGAACTAGTCTGATCTATTGAACATCTGGAAGGAGAGCACCAACCCCGAACACAAGATCCTGGACACTCAGGTTACACAGTGAGCTTCTGTCTCCACGTCTGGATGGAAGTGGTGCTGGAGATGTTGCTATGGAGACGGGCATAAAGTCAATCCAGTAATTCATTCTGTTAAAATATGAGATGAACCTTTCCATCTATGTGTCTCAAACCTCATCTGGTAACGGCTCAATACCGTCTCCCAGCACATTGTGTCTCATGTGTCTTCTCTTGATCAGCTGTCACACGAATTTGAACAGCTTCTTATACACTATGGGATGTCTCCGGTCCTCCACACACAACAAACCCAGGAGGGTTCATCATACATGGAAACAAAAACATACCCAAAACACGTGGACTCCGGAGGAACATCTTCAACTAACCAGCGCTGGTTGTTTGTCTGTAAATGTTTTTGTTGTTATTATTTAATGAAGGAAAGTAGAAGCACCTAAAAAATTCATTCTATAAAATGATCTGGATAAAACTCCATCCTGATTGGTTGGGAGTGTTTATGAATAATAGACTTCCGTTTCGTGGATCTTATAAATCTGTTTATTGACCCATTAGCTTCAGAGATTCACAGAGTTTTATAAATGAATTATTTATATCTGAACAGTGTCTGACGGTGACTGTAGCACTTCCTGTCAGCTGGTCTGATGCTCTTTTCCACTCTTTGTTTCTCAGGGTCACACAGCCTAATCAGTAAATCCACTGTGGGATTCTTTTACTAGCAACATGCTTTAGCATCGTTAGCTTAATTGGCTCTTTAGATTTCTTCAGATTTGTTGTAGTCAGAAAATGTTCAGTTTCAGGTGATTGGTGTTCTGATGATGACAGAGCTGAGCCGACATGTTCCCCGCCATTAACAAACAACAACAACGATCACAATAAACACACCACGTTTCTTCTGGTGATAAATTCCTGCTCTAGTTTCTAAAAGCAGGTTTAAGATGAACAAATGACCCGAGTCTGAAGTTCTGATGAAGCTTAGAACAATGAGCTGGTGCTGATGCAGCAGGTGTGTGAAGCTGCGTTTCTCCACAGGTGTCAGTCTGTGTTCCGAGTTCAGATCTGACACGCTACATGACACGCTACATGACACGGTAACATCCTGACAGAGATCTTTGCATCGTTACTCATCTGAGAAACGTCTCCGTTCCTTCTCTTCTGCTTCCGTCTGTCAAAACAGACTTTAACAAACAACAAGGTAGAAAGTCTTTAAAGTGAAGGTGTTTCTGAACACTGTGTGTGGATGGACTTCATGTAAACCTCGTACATGTACTCTACTCTCAGACCTGCTGATAATCAATACATACAGTTTATTATTAATACAACAAGTTACTGGATCAAAAACAACAAACTCTCTGTTTTAAGATGAATCAGATGAAGTTGTGTAATTAATTCAAGTATAAACATCCTAAACAGACCGAAGGCTGAAGCTCTAAGATGACAGTCTTCTCCAAATGATGAGAAATATTTTTTAATTTATCTTTATTTTTCACTCCACCTGTAAAAAACATGATTTTCTTTAAATTCAATTTTCAGATTCTCTTCAGTTCATGTAAGATAAAACTCCATGTTCACAAACATGACTGGTAATAAAAAAACAGACATGAAGCTTTTTTCTGATTTAAACTTTATTTCAGGACACAGTTCTGAGCTCCAATTAGACTTCTGAGAGGTTTTAGGCCCCAGTTGGAGGGAAAGTGTCTCCGTTTCATGTCCACAGGAGAGGTGAGGGGATGTTTTTTAATGGAATCTGAATCAGCATCCAGAAAGTGTTCTGGTTAATCCCAAGGATGTGTCTTATCACAGCTTTTAGTTTCATTACTTCCATCTTCCTCTGCAGCTCTTCCTCCAGACGTCAAATCAAACACGTCGTAGCTTCATGAAAACGTGTCAGACTTTATTTCCTGTTGAGAAAATGAGCTTCATCCTGACAGAGTTCAGTCTGATGGTTGAACTTTGTGTTGCAGGATTCCTCCCAACATCCGGGACATCGTTTACTGCACCGGGGTCAGTCTGATGGATGAAGACGTGTGGGAGTTCATCTGGATGAAGTTTCACTCCACCAGCGCCATTTCTGAGAAGAAGATCCTGCTGGAGGCCCTGACCTGCTCTGACAACACCTTCCTCCTCAACAGGTCAGTCTCACACAGCTGATCCAACATCACTAATTAACACCTTTAACCACTCAGAGGTCACAGTCAGTTAAAGATCAGCAGCTCTTCACTCCTACAAAGTCAACAATCCTCCAGGTTCCTCCAACATGAGACAGTTCTGACTGCAGGTAAGATATTGACTGATCACTCATCTCAAACACGTCAGGTTCAGGGACAAGCTGCAGGTTACGACTCTCTCTCCGAGACGACTCCTGTGCTGAAGATTTCCTTCAAATAAATCCGAGGTTTCCCGTTTGTCAAGAAGTGAGATTTGAAAAGTAACAACAGATGAATCACCAAACAACACACAATCAGTTTGTTTTCATTCAAATGTAAAGCACCAGCTGTGTTCTGGAACCTCTGAGTGAGTCGAACGACGGCCGTAACGAGGCTCGACTGTCACTGGATGAACGTCATCAGCGTAGAAAAGGAGAGAAACACTATTTTTCTTTAAAACGAATCAAAGAATCAGTTTCCTGATCAGAAACTGTCTGTCAGCCTCCTTTAGTTTCACCTGTCAGGTAGAAAACCTGGATCATTAACCAGCAATTAAAAACAGGAAACCTGGGTGTTTAACCGCCGTGACGCCGTGATGACAGACGGCCTGCGAGGCAGCGCGACTGAACACGGACACACTGATTGGAGCAGAAGTTTCTTTTAGAAAAGCTGTGATTTTCTGTCCCTGTTAGAAATGAGATCAATAAGAGTCGGAACAAAAAGAACCAAAACAATGAATTTAAAGTCTCACAGCAACATCTCTTTGTGCTGCTTTACATCCCACTGAGGTCTGTTTGATTCTTCACATCAAATATTGATCAGCTGAGCAGCAGCTTGCCTCCAGTTACAGGCTGTAGGTAGATTTATGTTTTTTACAGCAGTTTGTTCAGGCAGATCTCACATTCAGTCCAACAAAACGAAGACGACTGAATGAGTTCTGAAAGTTTTATCTGGAGTTTGATGAGGTTGAAGTCTGCAGACGGACTGTCTGATAAAACGGAGACTGAAACGTGAATAAAAGTCGAAATTGTTAGCTAAACAAGCTTGTTGTGTTTGAATGAAATTTATCCATGTTAAAATTATTACTGTGTGCGTGCGGGGGGGGGGTCGTGTGCGTGTTGATTTCTCAGCTATGGTAAACTGTTCTCCAATCAGCTGCACAGTCAGATCAACAACTGCAGCTCTGAAGCTCACTGATTGGCCACCGGGGAAATGGATCAGCACCGAGGGATTGTGGGAAAAGAGAGAAAATTGATTTGGGGTCTACACACACACATGCTCACACACACACACACACACACACACAGTGAATCAGAGGACTGAAAGGAGAAGCTGCAGCTTCAGCTGGTGACTGAACTACTTCTGAAAAACATGTTTTATTGTGTTTGTAACATTTCTGACAGGCATCCAGGAGTAATCTGATTACTGTGAGTAACTCCAGAACCCACACGGTGTCAAACACTCTGACCTTTTCTGTCTGCAGCTTGTGCTTGTAGAAAGACTTAAAGCGCAGGGGGGGGGGGGGGGG
>SSNP01000051.1:216172-246724 GCA_006937955.1 Pachypanchax playfairii
GGGGGGGGTCTGGGGTCTTCAGTCATCTGGATCTGTGGAACTGCTGATTCTGCTCATCAGCTGTTTGAAGCAAAAGCTTTCATGAACCAAGAGAAATGGTGATAGAAAAACAGTCTCGAGGACTGAGGGTCCACCTGGGACCAGGTGGGTCTGATTTACCTCACTGATCGTTGCTTCAGGAAGGTATCAGTCCTGATGGGTTCAGGTCTACCAGGTAGGATATAATCTGCAGTTTAACAGGAATAATCTGAAGTGATGTGAGAAGCACATCTAAGTTCATGTTATGATCTAAACAACAACCGTACAGACGAACAACAGGCTGAGGCAGAAGAACGTGCCGCCATCTTGGATTATCAACATCCGAAGTATAAACCATAACATGTTTTTAACAGGTCTGATGACTTAAAGAACACCAACAAGCACAAACAGAATCTGGTTTCACCTCTGAATGATTTGGATTATTACAGCCGTGATGTCGGAGGTCACGGTTTCTAACTCTGACCTCATCTTCGTTTCTTCCAGGTTACTGAATCTGTCTCTGACCTCTGACCTGGTTCCAGAGCAGGACGTGATCGACGTCATCATTCACGTGGGCAGAAACCCTCAGGGTCGAAACTTGGCCTGGAAATACTTTAGAGAGAAGTGGGACGTCCTGAACTCGCGGTGAGACTCTGCAGGTTTTTACCAGGTTTCTGAACCCGATCCAGGTGAATCTGAACGTTCTCACTCTCTTTGTTCAGATATGGTGAAGCTTTGTTCATGAATTCCAAACTCATCAGTGGCGTGACGGAGTTCCTGAACACTGAGAGAGAACTGAACGAGGTAAAACACTCAGACACCCGAACTGCTGCAGCAGGTCTCCTGCATCAGGTCTAACGAACATCTACCTGACTGCATCAGGTCTCCTGCATCAGGTCTAACGAACATCTACCTGACTGCATCAGGTCTAACGAACATCTACCTGACTGCATCAGGTCTAACGAACATCTACCTGACTGCATCAGGTCTCCTGCATCAGGTCTAACGAACATCTACCTGACTGCAGCAGGTCTCCTGCATCAGGTCTAACGAACATCTACCTGACTGCAGCAGGTCTCCTGCATCAGGTCTAACGAACATCTACCTGACTGCATCAGGTCTAACGAACATCTACCTGA
This sequence comes from Pachypanchax playfairii, assembly GCA_006937955.1. Classification (NCBI taxonomy): domain Eukaryota; kingdom Metazoa; phylum Chordata; class Actinopteri; order Cyprinodontiformes; family Aplocheilidae; genus Pachypanchax; species Pachypanchax playfairii. The sequence continues at coordinate 217,330 of SSNP01000051.1, forward strand.
CTGCAGCAGGTCTAACGGACATCTACCTGTCTGCAGCAGGTCTAACGAACATCTACCTGACTGCAGCAGGTCTAACGAGCATCTACCTGACTGCAGCAGGTCTAACGAACATCTACCTGACTGCAGCAGGTCTAACGAACATCTACCTGACTGCAGCAGGTCTAACGAGCATCTACCTGACTGCAGCAGGTCTAACGAACATCTACCTGACTGCAGCAGGTCTAACGAACATCTACCTGACTGCAGCAGGTCTAACAAACATCTACCTGACTGCAGCAGGTCTAACGAACATCTACCTGACTGCAGCAGGTCTAACGAACATCTACCTGACTGCAGCAGGTCTCCTGTAACAGGTCTAACGAACATCTACCTGACTGCAGCAGGTCTAACGAACATCTACCTGACTGCAGCAGGTCTAACGAACATCTACCTGACTGCAGCAGGTCTAACGAACATCTACCTGACTGCAGCAGGTCTAACGAACATCTACCTGACTGCAGCAGGTCTAACGAACATCTACCTGACTGCAGCAGGTCTAACGAACATCTACCTGACTGCAGCAGGTCTAACAAACATCTACCTGACTGCAGCAGGTCTAACAAACATCTACCTGACTGCAGCAGGTCTAACAAACATCTACCTGACTGCAGCAGGTCTAACGAACATCTACCTGACTGCATCAGGTCTAACAAACATCTACCTGACTGCAGCAGGTCTCCTGTAACAGGTCTAACGAACATCTACCTGACTGCAGCAGGTCTCCTGTAACAGGTCTAACGAACATCTACCTGACTGCAGCAGGTCTAACGAACATCTACCTGACTGCAGCAGGTCTAACGAACATCTACCTGACTGCAGCAGGTCTCCTGTAACAGGTCTAACGAACATCTACCTGACTGCAGCAGGTCTCACGAACATCTACCTGACTGCAGCAGGTCTAACGAACATCTACCTGACTGCAGCAGGTCTAACGAACATCTACCTGACTGCAACAGGTCTAACGAACATCTACCTGACTGCAGCAGGTCTACTGTAACAGGTCTAACGAACATCTACCTGACTGCAGCAGGTCTCCTGTAACAGGTCTAACGAACATCTACCTGACTGCAGCAGGTCTAACGAACATCTACCTGACTGCAGCAGGTCTAACGAACATCTACCTGACTGCAGCAGGTCTAACGAACATCTACCTGACTGCAGCAGGTCTCCTGCAACAGGTCTAACGAACATCTACCTGACTGCAGCAGGTCTCCTGTAACAGGTCTAACGAACATCTACCTGACTGCAGCAGGTCTAACGAACATCTACCTGACTGCAGCAGGTCTAACGAACATCTACCTGACTGCAGCAGGTCTCCTGCATCAGGTCTAACGAACATCTACCTGACTGCAGCAGGTCTAACGAACATCTACCTGACTGCAGCAGGACTAACGAACATCTACCTGTCTGCAGCAGGTCTAACGAACATCTACCTGACTGCAGCAGGTCTCCTGTAACAGGTCTAACGAACATCTACCTGACTGCAGCAGGTCTAACGAACATCTACCTGACTGCAGCAGGTCTAACGAACATCTACCTGACTGCAGCAGGTCTAACGAACATCTACCTGACTGCAGCAGGTCTCCTGTAACAGGTCTAACGAACATCTACCTGACTGCAGCAGGTCTCCTGTAACAGGTCTAACGAACATCTACCTGACTGCAGCAGGTCTAACGAACATCTACCTGACTGCAACAGGTCTAACGAACATCTACCTGACTGCAGCAGGTCTAACGAACATCTACCTGACTGCAGCAGGTCTAACGAACATCTACCTGACTGCATCAGGTCTAACAAACATCTACCTGACTGCAGCAGGTCTCCTGTAACAGGTCTAACGAACATCTACCTGACTGCAGCAGGTCTAACGAACATCTACCTGACTGCAGCAGGTCTAACGAACATCTACCTGACTGCAGCAGGGCTCCTGCATCAGGTCCAACGAACATCTACCTGTCTGCAGCAGGTCTAACGAACATCTACCTGACTGCAGCAGGTCTAACGAACATCTACCTGACTGCAGCAGGTCTAACGAACATCTACCTGACTGCAGCAGGTCTCCTGTAACAGGTCTAACGAACATCTACCTGACTGCAGCAGGTCTCCTGTAACAGGTCTAACGAACATCTACCTGACTGCAGCAGGTCTAACGAACATCTACCTGACTGCAGCAGGTCTAACGAACATCTACCTGACTGCAACAGGACTAACGAACATCTACCTGACTGCAGCAGGTCTCCTGTAACAGGTCTAACGAACATCTACCTGACTGCAGCAGGTCTAACAAACATCTACCTGACTGCAGCAGGTCTAACAAACATCTACCTGACTGCAGCAGGTCTAACAAACATCTACCTGACTGCAGCAGGTCTAACGAACATCTACCTGACTGCAGCAGGTCTAACGAACATCTACCTGACTGCAGCAGGTCTCCTGTAACAGGTCTAACGAACATCTACCTGACTGCAGCAGGTCTCCTGTAACAGGTCTAACGAACATCTACCTGACTGCAGCAGGTCTAACGAACATCTACCTGACTGCAGCAGGTCTAACGAACATCTACCTGACAGCAGCAGGTCTAACGAACATCTACCTGTCTGCAGCAGGTCTAACGAACATCTACCTGACTGCAGCAGGTCTAACGAACATCTACCTGACTGCAGCAGGTCTCCTGTAACAGGTCTAACGAACATCTACCCGACTGCAGCAGGTCTCCTGTAACAGGTCTAACGAACATCTACCTGACTGCAGCAGGTCTAACGAACATCTACCTGACTGCAGCAGGTCTAACGAACATCTACCTGACTGCAGCAGGTCTAACGAACATCTACCTGACTGCAGCAGGTCTCCTGCATCAGGTCTAACGAACATCTACCTGACTGCAGCAGGTCTAACGAACATCTACCTGACTGCAGCAGGTCTAATGAACATCTACCTGACTGCAGCAGGTCTAACGAACATCTACCTGACTGCAGCAGGTCTCCTGCAACAGGTCTAACGAACATCTACCTGACTGCAGCAGGTCTAACGAACATCTACCTGACTGCAGCAGGTCTAACAAACATCTACCTGACTGCATCAGGTCTAACGAACATCTACCTGACTGCAGCAGGTCTAACGAACATCTACCTGACTGCAGCAGGTCCAACGAACATCTACCTGTCTGCAGCAGGTCTAACGAACATCTACCTGACTGCAGCAGGTCTAACGAACATCTACCTGACTGCAGCAGGTCTAACGAACATCTACCTGACTGCAGCAGGTCTCCTGTAACAGGTCTAACGAACATCTACCTGACTGCAGCAGGTCTCCTGTAACAGGTCTAACGAACATCTACCTGACTGCAGCAGGTCTAACGAACATCTACCTGACTGCAGCAGGTCTAACGAACATCTACCTGACTGCATCAGGTCTAACAAACATCTACCTGACTGCAGCAGGTCTCCTGCATCAGGTCTAACGAACATCTACCTGACTGCAGCAGGTCTAACGAACATCTACCTGACTGCAGCAGGTCTAACGAACATCTACCTGACTGCAGCAGGACTAACGAACATCTACCTGACTGCAGCAGGTCTCCTGTAACAGGTCTAACGAACATCTACCTGACTGCAGCAGGTCTAACGAACATCTACCTGTCTGCAGCAGGTCTAACGAACATCTACCTGACTGCAGCAGGTCTAACGAACATCTACCTGACTGCAGCAGGTCTAACGAACATCTACCTAACTGCAGCAGGTCTCCTGCATCAGGTCTAACGAACATCTACCTGACTGCAGCAGGTCTAAAGAACATCTACCTGACTGCAGCAGGTCTAACGAACATCTACCTGACTGCAGCAGGTCTCCTGTAACAGGTCTAACGAACATCTACCTGACTGCAGCAGGTCTAACGAACATCTACCTGTCTGCAGCAGGTCTAACGAACATCTACCTGTCTGCAGCAGGTCTAACGAACATCTACCTGACTGCAGCAGGTCTCCTGTAACAGGACTAACGAACATCTACCTGACTGCAGCAGGTCTAACGAACATCTACCTGACTGCAGCAGGTCTAACGAACATCTACCTGACTGCAGAAGGTCTAACGAACATCTACCTGACTGCAGCAGGTCTCCTGTAACAGGTCTAACGAACATCTACCTGACTGCAGCAGGTCTCCTGTAACAGGTCTAACGAACATCTACCTGACTGCAGCAGGTCTAACGAACATCTACCTGACTGCAGCAGGTCTAACGAACATCTACCTGACTGCAGCAGGTCTAACGAACATCTACCTGACTGCAGCAGGTCTCACGAACATCTACCTGACTGCAGCAGGTCTCCTGTAACAGGTCTAACGAACATCTACCTGACTGCAGCAGGTCTCCTGCATCAGGTCTAACGAACATCTACCTGACTGCAGCAGGTCTAACGAACATCTACCTGTCTGCAGCAGGTCTAACGAACATCTACCTGACTGCAGCAGGTCTAACGAACATCTACCTGACTGCAGCAGGTCTAACGAACATCTACCTGACTGCAGCAGGTCTAACGAACATCTACCTGACTGCAGCAGGTCTAACGAACATCTACCTGACTGCAGCAGGTCTAACGAACATCTACCTGACTGCATCAGGTCTAACGAACATCTACCTGACGCAGCAGGTCTCCTGCACCAGGTCTAACGAACATCTACCTGTCTGCAGCAGGTCTAACGAACATCTACCTGACTGCAGCAGGTCTAACGAACATCTACCTGTCTGCAGCAGGTCTAACGAACATCTACCAGACTGCAGCAGGTCTAACGAACATCTACCTGACTGCAGCAGGGCTCCTGCATCAGGTCTAATGAACATCTACCTGTCTGCAGCAGGTCTAACGAACATCTACCTGACTGCAGCAGGTCTCCTGCATCAGGTCTAACGAACATCTACCTGACTGCAGCAGGTCTAACGAACATCTACCTGACTGCAGCAGGTCTAACGAACATCTACCTGACTGCAGCAGGTCTAACGAACATCTACCTGACTGCAGCAGGTCTAACGAACATCTACCTGACTGCAGCAGGTCTCCTGCATCAGGTCTAACGAACATCTACCTGACTGCAGCAGGTCTAACGAACATCTACCTGACTGCAGCAGGTCTAACGAACATCTACCTGACTGCAGCAGGTCTAACGAACATCTACCTGACAGCAGCAGGTCTCCTGCATCAGGTCTAACGAACATCTACCTGACTGCAGCAGGTCTAACGAACATCTACCTGACTGCAGCAGGTCTAACGAACATCTACCTGACTGCAGCAGGTCTAACGAACATCTACCTGACTGCAGCAGGTCTCCTGCATCAGGTCTAACGAACATCTACCTGTCTGCAGCAGGTCTAACGAACATCTACCTGACTGCAGCAGGTCTAACGAACATCTACCTGTCTGCAGCAGGTCTAACGAACATCTACCTGACTGCAGCAGGTCTCCTGCATCAGGTCTAACGAACATCTACCTGACTGCAGCAGGTCTAACGAACATCTACCTGACTGCAGCAGGTCTAACGAACATCTACCTGACTGCAGCAGGTCTAACGAACATCTACCTGACTGCAGCAGGTCTAACGAACATCTACCTGACTGCAGCAGGTCTAACGAACATCTACCTGACTGCAGCAGGTCTAACGAACATCTACCTGTCTGCAGCAGGTCTAACGAACATCTACCTGACTGCAGCAGGTCTCCTGCATCAGGTCTAACGAACATCTACCTGACTGCAGCAGGTCTAACGAACATCTACCTGTCTGCAGCAGGTCTAACGAACATCTACCTGTCTGCAGCAGGTCTAACGAACATCTACCTGACTGCAGCAGGTCTCCTGCATCAGGTCTAACGAACATCTACCTGTCTGCAGCAGGTCTAACGAACATCTACCTGACTGCAGCAGGTCTAACGAACATCTACCTGACTGCAGCAGGTCTCCTGTAACAGGTCTAACGAACATCTACCTGACTGCAGCAGGTCTAACGAACATCTACCTGACTGCAGCAGGTCTAACGAACATCTACCTGACTGCAGCAGGTCTAACGAACATCTACCTGACTGCAGCAGGTCTAACGAACATCTACCTGACTGCAGCAGGTCTAACGAACATCTACCTGTCTGCAGCAGGTCTAACGAACATCTACCTGACTGCAGCAGGTCTCCTGCACCAGGTCTAACGAACATCTACCTGACTGCATCAGGTCTAACGAACATCTACCTGACTGCAGCAGGTCTAACGAGCATCTACCTGACTGCAGCAGGTCTAACGAACATCTACCTGACTGCAGCAGGTCTAACGAACATCTACCTGACTGCAGCAGGTCTAACGAGCATCTACCTGACTGCAGCAGGTCTAACGAACATCTACCTGACTGCAGCAGGTCTAACGAACATCTACCTGACTGCAGCAGGTCTAACGAACATCTACCTGACTGCAGCAGGTCTAACGAACATCTACCTGTCTGCAGCAGGTCTAACGAACATCTACCTGACTGCAGCAGGTCTCCTGCATCAGGTCTAACGAACATCTACCTGTCTGCAGCAGGTCTAACGAACATCTACCTGACTGCAGCAGGTCTAACGAACATCTACCTGACTGCAGCAGGTCTAACAAACATCTACCTGACTGCAGCAGGTCTAACGAACATCTACCTAACTGCAGCAGGTCTAACGAACATCTACCTGACTGCAGCAGGTCTCCTGCATCAGGTCTAACGAACATCTACCTGACTGCAGCAGGTCTAACGAACATCTACCTGACTGCAGCAGGTCTAACGAACATCTACCTGACTGCAGCAGGTCTAACGAACATCTACCTGTCTGCAGCAGGTCTAACGAACATCTACCTGACTGCAGCAGGTCTCCTGTAACAGGTCTAACGAACATCTACCTGACTGCAGCAGGTCTCCTGTAACAGGTCTAACGAACATCTACCTGACTGCAGCAGGTCTAACGAACATCTACCTGTCTGCAGCAGGTCTAACGAACATCTACCTGACTGCAGCAGGTCTAACGAACCTCTACCTGACTGCAGCAGGTCTCCTGTAACAGGTCTAACGAACATCTACCTGACTGCAGCAGGTCTCCTGTAACAGGTCTAACGAACATCTACCTGACTGCAGCAGGTCTAACGAACATCTACCTGACTGCAGCAGGTCTAACGAACATCTACCTGCCTGCAGCAGCTCTCCTGCAGCAGGTCTAACGAACATCTACCTGACTGCAGCAGGTCTCCTGTAACAGGTCTAACGAACATCTACCTGACTGCAGCAGGTCTAACGAACATCTACCTGACTGCAGCAGGTCTAACGAACATCTACCTGACTGCAACAGGTCTAACGAACATCTACCTGACTGCAGCAGGTCTCCTGTAACAGGTCTAACGAACATCTACCTGACTGCAGCAGGTCTAACGAACATCTACCTGACTGCAGCAGGTCTAACGAACATCTACCTGACTGCAGCAGGTCTAACGAACATCTACCTGACTGCAGCAGGTCTCCTGTAACAGGTCTAACGAACATCTACCTGACTGCAGCAGGTCTAACGAACATCTACCTGACTGCAGCAGGTCTAACGAACATCTACCTGACTGCAACAGGTCTAACGAACATCTACCTGTCTGCAGCAGGTCTAACGAACATCTACCTGTCTGCAGCAGGTCTAACGAACATCTACCTGACTGCAGCAGGTCTCCTGTAACAGGTCTAACGAACATCTACCTGACTGCAGCAGGTCTAACGAACATCTACCTGACTGCAGCAGGTCTAACGAACATCTACCTGACTGCAGCAGGTCTAACGAACATCTACCTGACTGCAACAGGTCTCCTGTAACAGGTCTAACGAACATCTACCTGACTGCAGCAGGTCTAACGAACATCTACCTGTCTGCAGCAGGTCTAACGAACATCTACCTGTCTGCAGCAGGTCTAACGAACATCTACCTGACTGCAGCAGGTCTCCTGCATCAGGTCTAACGAACATCTACCTGTCTGCAGCAGGTCTAACGAACATCTACCTGTCTGCAGCAGGTCTAACGAACATCTACCTGTCTGCAGCAGGTCTAACGAACATCTACCTGTCTGCAGCAGGTCTAACGAACATCTACCTGACTGCAGCAGGTCTCCTGCATCAGGTCTAACGAACATCTACCTGTCTGCAGCAGGTCTAACGAACATCTACCTGACTGCACCAGGTCTAACGAACATCTACCTGACTGCAGCAGGTCTAACGAACATCTACCTGTCTGCAGCAGGTCTAACGAACATCTACCTGTCTGCAGCAGGTCTAACAAACATCTACCTGACTGCAGCAGGTCTCCTGCATCAGGTCTAACGAACATCTACCTGTCTGCAGCAGGTCTAACGAACATCTACCTGACTGCCGCAGGTCTAACGAACATCTACCTGTCTGCAGCAGGTCTAACGAACATCTACCTGACTGCAGCAGGTCTCCTGTATCAGGTCTAACGAACATCTACCTGACTGCAGCAGGTCTCCTGTAACAGGTCTAACGAACATCTACCTGACTGCAGCAGGTCTAACGAACATCTACCTGACTGCAGCAGGTCTAACGAACATCTACCTGACTGCAGCAGGTCTAACGAACATCTACCTGACTGCAGCAGGTCTAACGAACATCTACCTGACTGCAGCAGGTCTAACGAACATCTACCTGACTGCAGCAGGTCTCCTGCATCAGGTCTAACGAACATCTACCTGACTGCAGCAGGTCTAACGAACATCTACCTGACTGCAGCAGGTCTCCTGCATCAGGTCTAACGAACATCTACCTGTCTGCAGCAGGTCTAACGAACATCTACCTGACTGCAGCAGGTCTAACGAACATCTACCTGACTGCAGCAGGTCTAACGAACATCTACCTGACTGCAGCAGGTCTAACGAACATCTACCTGACTGCAGCAGGTCTAACGAACATCTACCTGACTGCAGCAGGTCTCCTGTAACAGGTCTAACGAACATCTACCTGACTGCAGCAGGTCTAACAAACATCTACCTGACTGCAGCAGGTCTCCTGTAACAGGTCTAACAAACATCTACCTGACTGCAGCAGGTCTCCTGTAACAGGTCTAACGAACATCTACCTGTCTGCAGCAGGTCTAACGAACATCTACCTGACTGCAGCAGGTCTAACGAACATCTACCTGACTGCAGCAGGTCTAACGAACATCTACCTGACTGCAGCAGGTCTAACGAACATCTACCTGACTGCAGCAGGTCTAACGAACATCTACCTGACTGCAGCAGGTCTCCTGCATCAGGTCTAACGTACATCTACCTGACTGCAGCAGGTCTCCTGTATCAGGTCTAACAAACATCTACCTGACTGCAGCAGGTCTCCTGTAACAGGTCTAACGAACATCTACCTGACTGCAGCAGGTCTAACGAACATCTACCTGACTGCAGCAGGTCTAACGAACATCTACCTGACTGCAGCAGGTCTAACGAACATCTACCTGACTGCAACAGGGCTCCTGCATCAGGTCTAATGAACATCTACCTGACTGCAGCAGGTCTAACGAACATCTACCTGACTGCAGCAGGTCTAACAAACATCTACCTGACTGCAGCAGGTCTAACAAACATCTACCTGACTGCAGCAGGTCTAACAAACATCTACCTGACTGCAGCAGGTCTAACGAACATCTACCTGACTGCATCAGGTCTAACAAACATCTACCTGACTGCAGCAGGTCTCCTGTAACAGGTCTAACGAACATCTACCTGACTGCAGCAGGTCTCCTGTAACAGGTCTAACGAACATCTACCTGACTGCATCAGGTCTAACGAACATCTACCTGACTGCAGCAGGTCTAACGAACATCTACCTGACTGCAGCAGGTCTAACGAACATCTACCTGACTGCAGCAGGTCTCCTGTAACAGGTCTAACGAACATCTACCTGTCTGCATCAGGTCTAACGAACATCTACCTGACTGCAGCAGGTCTAACGAACATCTACCTGACTGCAGCAGGTCTAACGAACATCTACCTGACTGCAGCAGGTCTAACGAACATCTACCTGACTGCAGCAGGTCCAACGAACATCTACCTGTCTGCAGCAGGTCTAACGAACATCTACCTGACTGCAACAGGTCTAACGAACATCTACCTGACTGCAGCAGGTCTAACGAACATCTACCTGACTGCAGCAGGTCTAACGAACATCTACCTGACTGCAACAGGTCTAACGAACATCTACCTGACTGCAGCAGGTCTAACGAACATCTACCTGACTGCAGCAGGTCTAACGAACATCTTCCTGACTGCAGCAGTCTCCTGCATCAGGTCTAACGAACATCTACCTGACTGCAGCAGGTCTCCTGCATCAGGTCTAACGAACATCTACCTGACTGCAGCAGGTCTCCTGTATCAGGTCTAACGAACATCTACCTGTCTGCAGCAGGTCTAACGAACATCTACCTGACTGCAGCAGGTCTAACGAACATCTACCTGACTGCAGCAGGTCTAACGAACATCTACCTGACTGCAGCAGGTCTCCTGTAACAGGTCTAACGAACATCTACCTGACTGCAGCAGGTCTCCTGTAACAGGTCTAACGAACATCTACCTGTCTGCAGCAGGTCTAACGAACATCTACCTGACTGCAGCAGGTCTAACGAACATCTACCTGACTGCAGCAGGTCTCCTGTAGCAGGTCTAACGAACATCTACCTGACTGCAGCAGGTCTAACGAACATCTACCTGACTGCAGCAGGTCTAACGAACATCTACCTGACTGCAGCAGGTCTAACTAACATCTACCTGACTGCAGCAGGTCTCCTGTAACAGGTCTAACGAACATCTACCTGACTGCAGCAGGTCTAACGAACCTCTACCTGACTGCAGCAGGTCTAACGAACATCTACCTGACTGCAGCAGGTCTAACGAACATCTACCTGACTGCAGCAGGTCTACTGTACCAGGTCTAACGAACATCTACCTGACTGCAGCAGGTCTAACGAACATCTACCTGACTGCAGCAGGTCTAACGAACATCTACCTGACTGCAGCAGGTCTAACGAACATCTCCCTGACTGCAGCAGGTCTCCTGTAACAGGTCTAACAGCATCTACCTGACTGCAGCTGGTCTAACGAACATCTACCTGACTGCAGCAGGTCTAACGAACATCTACCTGACTGCAGCAGGTCTAACGAACATCTACCTGACTGCAACAGGTCTAACGAACATCTACCTGACTGCAGCAGGTCTAACGAACATCTACCTGACTGCAGCAGGCCTCCTGCATCAGGTCCAACGAACATCTACCTGACTGCAGCAGGTCTAACGAACATCTACCTGACTGCAGCAGGTCTAACGAACATCTACCTGACTGCAGCAGGTCTAACGAACATCTACCTGTCTGCAGCAGGTCTAACGAACATCTACCTGACTGCAGCAGGTCTCCTGCATCAGGTCTAACGAACATCTACCTGACTGCAGCAGGTCTAACGACCATCTACCTGACTGCAGCAGGTCTAACGAACATCTACCTGACTGCAGCAGGTCTAACGAACATCTACCTGACTGCAGCAGGTCTCCTGTAACAGGTCTAACGAACATCTACCTGACTGCAGCAGGTCTAACGAACATCTACCTGACTGCAGCAGGTCTAACGAACATCTCCCTGTCTGCAGCAGGTCTAACGAACATCTACCTGACTGCAGCAGGTCTCCTGCATCAGGTCTAACGAACATCTACCTGTCTGCAGCAGGTCTAACGAACATCTACCTGTCTGCAGCAGGTCTAACGAACATCTACCTGTCTGCAGCAGGTCTAACGAACATCTACCTGACTGCAGCAGGTCTCCTGCATCAGGTCTAACGAACATCTACCTGTCTGCAGCAGGTCTAACGAACATCTACCTGACTGCAGCAGGTCTAACGAACATCTACCTGTCTGCAGCAGGTCTAACGAACATCTACCTGACTGCAGCAGGTCTAACGAACATCTACCTGACTGCAGCAGGTCTCCTGTATCAGGTCTAACGAACATCTACCTGTCTGCAGCAGGTCTAACGAACATCTACCTGTCTGCAGCAGGTCTAACGAACATCTACCTGACTGCAGCAGGTCTAACGAACATCTACCTGACTGCAGCAGGTCTCCTGTAACAGGTCTAACGAACATCTACCTGACTGCAGCAGGTCTAACGAACATCTACCTGACTGCAGCAGGTCTAACGTACATCTACCTGCCTGCAGCAGGTCTCCTGCATCAGGTCTAACGAACATCTACCTGACTGCAGCAGGTCTCCTGCATCAGGTCTAACGAACATCTACCTGACTGCAGCAGGTCTAACGAACATCTACCTGACTGCAGCAGGTCTAACGAACATCTACCTGACTGCAGCAGGTCTAACGAACATCTACCTGACTGCAGCAGGTCTAACAAACATCTACCTGACTGCAGCAGGTCTAACAAACATCTACCTGACTGTTGCAGTGTCCACGTAATGACAAACAACAAGTCCAACATCTGTAGCTCCTACCGTGTCTTACAGAGAGTTATTCATATTCCTGGAACGTATTAACCTTCAAGTCAAGTTTATTTATAAAGCACATTTAAAAAAAACCAAGGCTGACCAAAGTGCTGTACAGTGACAAGAAAAACAGTAAAACAACATAAACAGAATAAAAGCTCTAAAATACATAAGTACATAAAACACCTCACTAATAAAACAGTCAAATTAAACCTTGTTAAAGGGTAACCCTGGATGACACCGCCCCCAGCGGCACTCCCGTAGTGAGGGTCGCTGTCTCTCTCCATGGCAACAGAGCCGTCACGCACGTGCGCGTGACCCTCACATTGCGGCGGAGGTGACGGCGGGGGCACAGCCTCATCGACGCAACCCATCGCTGAAAATCTCTCATCATTAGGAGTCCTAGCTGGACCACTGAAATGACAGATGCCATGAGCCCGAGCAGGCGCAGGCAGAGTCTGAATGGCACGAGTTTCCCCAGCTGGAAACGTGTCATGCACTGTGTGAAGGACAAGATCCTCCCTTCTGACAGGGTGACCCGATATGACAGGGAGTTTATTCTGAGCCCCAGATAATCCGTACATTGTGTCGGAAACAGACGGCTCTTTTCCCAGTTTATCTTGAAACCGAGATCGATCAGGTGACTTATGACTGTGCTGGAGTCCCTGACAGCTTGCTCCTGAGTTTGGGAGCATATGAGGTAATCGTCTATGTATGAGAAGATCCTGATGCCGCTGTTCCGTAATGGAGACAGCGCCGCCTCCACACATTTGCTGAAAACTCGGGGTGCTAATGACAGCCCGAACGGCATGGTTTGAAACTCGTAGGCTGTGCCTTGATAAGCAAACCTGAGAAATTTCCTGTGTGGAGGATAAATGGCGATGTGGAAGTATGCGTCCGAGAGATCTATTGTCACAAACCAGTCTCCCGGGCGAATTGAGCGACACAGTGTTTTGTGCGTCAACATTCTGAACGTGTATTTTCGCAAATGTTTGTTTAATACACGTAGATCCAGAATAGGGCGCAATGATGCGCCGCTTTTCTTTGGAATGAGGAAATAGCGCGAGTAGAAGCCCTGACGACTCTGTTCGTCCGGAACTACTCTGATCGCTCTTTTGTCCAACAGAGCAGCAATCTCGTCCTCCAGGACGTGCGCTGAATCGCTGTTGGCTGTAGACATGACAACGCCGTTGAATTTCGGTGGTCTGATGCCAAACTGAAGTCTGTAAGCCTGAGAAATCGTCGCCATGACCCAGGGGTGAACTGACCACTTCAGCCCCACTGGGTGGCCGTGAAGGCTGGGCTGGAAAAGTAGAATCTTCCTCTTCCTCCTCCATATCATTCATTTCGAGGAGGCCAGAGCTGGCATCGTCCTCTGCCTCCTCCGTCACCGGGTCTAGCAATTCACCGTCGAGGATTCCCTCGAAAAGTGGGGGCATGACCGGAGAGTCCTCATCCATCATGTCCGCCCAGCTCGATGAAGCTCGCGGCTGATGGACTTCAGCTGGAGCCACGGCCGTGGCTCTAGTTAAGGAGGGGTCCTGAGTATTCGCTACTGCGACTCTCAGCCTTCTTTCCAGAATTTTTTCTGGCATGGAGGCGCAGTGCGAGCATTCCTGCGGGTTAGCGAGCGAGGCCTGGGCGTGTTTAGTGCCCATGCACGCTATACACATGGGATGAGGGTCCCTGCCCGAGATGGAGGCCCCACATGACGCAGGGCACGGGCGGGATACAACCTCTTTTGCTTTTAACTCCGACCCTTTGGCGGGGGTGGTAGCCGTAGCCATGGCAGGAAAGAGAGCAGGCTCGCCGTTACACGTTAGCCTGTTTTCTACTAGCGCTAGCCGCGGGGCTGATACCGAGCTTGCAGCTACAGAAGAGTCAGCTCGCCGTGACACGTTAGCTGATTCTGCTTGTTTGCTAACAACTAAATGCTAGGCTGGATTCAGGCTCACCTTGACGTGTTAGCCTGAAAAACTCGCAGGTGTCCGGTCCCGCTCGTAACAGCCGGGTGAAACAACTTGCTTTACACGGATGCTGTCACCGAAGCCTGCGAAGGAATCAGCACGATGCAGACCAGGGTCGGGACTGCGTTCGGCGACGTGCTCTTTAACGGGACGCCTGAGAACTGTTGAACAGTATCCGAGTTAGCCTGACCGCGCTGAGGGAGCTTGCTATAGTTCCACACGGGAAGAAAGCGAGAATGAGTAAGGAGTGGTTGGTTGGCCGTGGTGATAGGAGGAGGCGGAGCCTGGACCACGGCTCAACCTGTCTGTCATGGACAGACGTTGTGTCATTGGAGCTTCCGTAGTTGGTCACGCCCAGGGCGATTCCCATAGTGAAACACCAAACGAAGTTAGAAAAAGAAACATTTCTTCACTTTTACTCTGAAATTTCTGAAGCATTAATTTGGCATTTTCATGCTGACGTTTGTCTTCTGATGGAGGTACAAAGGATTTTCTGAAACTTTCTGATGTTGTTGAACATCTTCAGATCATGTTCTTCTTCATACATTTATCCTTCAGACTGACGTTAACCTTGTCTTCATTTTCAAACTGATTCTGTTCTGATCTCCACCCTCTCCTCCCTCCATCACCTCCCGTCTGTATTTCCTCAGTTGAAGGAGTTTATCGAGTCCAGTGGCGTTGGGGCGGGGCCTGCGCTGCCGCGAGCACTGGAGATCGTTGAAGGTAACGTGCGCTGGCACCGCCTCCACCGGCGGCAGTTCTACCAGTGGCTACGCAAACCTCCAAGTTCCTCCTTCAGCTAACGGTCCACGTGCTCACCGGAGTGAAACGACTGCAAACTGACTGCTGAGCTAATGCGCTACTAGCTAACGGATGCAGTCAGATCAAAGGAAGTAGCAGGAAAACCGGATCGTCTGATCAATCCTCCGGTTTCTAAACTGGATTTGTTTTAAAAGAAATTTAATGTTTTCTCTGCTGATGGGATTTTTCTTTCCTCAACGGGAGCCTGTTGAGGTCAAACTGTGCTGTGAATGAACAAAGATCAATAAAGTTGTGAGTTAAATAGATCTGATTCAGTCAGGAGTTGTTAGCCTCAAACTTCTCAACTTATTTTATCATAAAAATCACCAACTGTCAGATTCAAGCCAGTTCCAGCTGCAGACTTTAAAACAATCCGGATTGTTTAATCGACACGTTTTTACCTCGAAACGCCACATTTTACAGTTTTTCTTCAAAATATTTGATCTTTTTATTTTTGTTTCAGCTCACAGAATCGACCACGTTGACACTTGATGTAACTGAAGCCATATGTAACATCTTCTCTGTCTGGTTTCTACCAGCTGGCCTGATACGGTTTCTGTTTTTACTGAGTCCGTTTGGTGGAATGTTTCCGGTCTTTGTGACCCACCGAAGCTTCTTCAGGTCTGGATTCAGTCTCATGTGGATCAGGAAGATGAAGAGAAGAAACTTCAGACGTTAGACTGCAGTTTGTTTCATATTCATCTAAAATCAGATTTTACAACCTGAAACCGTTGAAACTCTTGACGGACTCCGTCCTCTCAGCTGTACTCTCATTAATCTGTTTGAAACTGTGAGTGGGTGGAGCCTGATCAGTTCACTGAAGTTGACCAATCACTGAGCTCTTTGGCAGGTGCTGTTTGTTGTGCATCTATATAGAAACTAATTATTTTAAAGCAAATTTAGACCTGAAACAGAAAGTCAGTCTGGGTAACCCTTCAGAACCAACTGGGTCTCAGACCAGAAGCAGACTGAACCAGCTGATTTTATTAACACTGTGGACTCAGAAACTCATCAGACTCATCCAAACACTTGAGTCCAGGTTAGTCTGATTAGAACCAGTAGGTTTGTTCTGGTTCTGGTCATGCAGCGTGTTTCTTCTTTACGCTGAGAAGCAGATGGTAGTTTAAACATTTAGCTCTAAACTGCTGAGTGTAAAAATAATCTGAATGTTTGTCTTTTGTTACAATGAGCAGAAAAACGTTAGATGCAGATTTCAAAGGAAACACAAATAACTGATCAAACAGCATCAAACTGCTATTTAATCTGACAGGATTTAAAAATATCCAGGTTTGACAAAGTTGAAATTAAAATGTCTGAATGTTATTTCCATTTTCCAGATGAAACACTTCTATATATAAATTCACATGGTTTGAGTTTATTATTCCAAAAGCAGGTTATCAGGTTAGAAACCTGAAACAGGAGAAAAGATGATGTTTCATATCAAACTGCTGCTTCTTCCTCCTGAACCTGTAACATTATCACCCAGAACGTAGAGAGTTTCTGATCCTTCAATACAAACAATTTAATTTTTTAAATCTCTAAAGGTGTAAAAAATACAACATGTTATCATGCACAAAAAAACGTATTGATCCTTTTCTGTGAAGTCCTTCAACGACATTATACAAACCCCTGATATAATCACACATCTGTCATCAGTTATTGATGTTTCATTTTACTGCTTCTGACAGATTTACACCAGAAATCTGCTTCCTGTTCTCAGTATCTGTTGGTTTAAGAACAGAAGCTCCCTGATGCTCCACGTCTGACAGTACAGGGGTTTGTTTCCATCATTGTTGAAATATCATGTTATAAAATAGTAAAATACTTCTAGATGTCATCAGTTCCTGCCAATTCTTCCCATAAACACACGTGATTGGCTCCTGCAGGAGCTGAACTCTTCCTCCCTCAGCGAGTCATGTGACAGAGAAGGAATCAAAACATAAACAAATACGTATTTAACGCTGAAGAATGCTGCAGGGACATTTGAGTTTGGACTACAAACTGTGCTAGTTAGCCACATGCTAGTTGTTACTACTTATCTTTATTAGAGGAAAAATTGACTTTTTTAAACATTCCAAACATCCCATTATTCTGAGGTGGTAAATGTATTTTTGTTTATAGCTCCTCCCACTTCTTCCATCCCATAAACAAACAGGACACGTTAGACTCCTGGTGTTAAAGCACAAACTGGAGGTTTCAGTCAGAAATCCATCAGATTGAGTTTGATGTTAGAAATAAATAAATCACATAAAGTTACTGAGCAACAGGTTTCAGTCCACTTGTTTTTCTGTCCTGATGTGGACAAAACTGAGTGGACATCTGAGTCCAGCTGAAGGACTGTTGTTCTGTATGCTGGTGGATCATCACTGGACTTTTACAGCCTGATGGATTTTACAGTCACGCTGTGAAGTCCTGTAAAGTATCTACAAACTTTCTACCCTGATGGACTTCTCAAGGCGTTCAGATTTACATCCTGTTGTGTTTTTACGGACAGCTGATGGTCGAAGAAACGTTTTCTTTGTCCTGAGGAGGATTTTTGACATGATGGACATTTTTACCTGGATTTTAACGTGCAGCAGCCATACAGGTGATAAGCTCCACCAGTGGACATGTCCAGATGTTTACTGTAGGAGGAAATGGATTCCAGCTGTTGCAGATGAAAGGAATCAGTTTGATTTGTTGTCAGAACATGTAAATGATCTTCAGACTGACGCTGGAACCTCAGATGGACACTCGCAGTGCCTCGTGATTCAGATGGGATTTTTAGGAATCTCAGAAGAGGATCTGTGTTGAACTTTTGTCCAGTTGAAGAGACTTTGTGTGTTTCCTCTTCTGTTAGTTTCAGCTTTGATGTTAATAATTGAGCCATATATGACTTATTGGGCCTGCCTGCTCTGTTCATTCTGTGTCCAGTAATGTGTGTGTGATGATGATGGTGATGAAGAACATCACGGTGGCGGCAGGCATGACGACAGCTGTGACAGTCACAATGAACATAAACAAGTTTAAATTTACTCTGATTTGATCTGAACTCGAGGCAGAAAACTGCAAACTTGATCAAACCTGTTGATGATGTGAATAAAAGTTACTGAGTATTATTCTGCTGATTCTGAACCGTTAATGTCCAGTCAGGGAAATTTGGTTTACAAACATAAATCACTCCACGTGTACAATAAACACTGTAAATTATACAAATATGATGTTTGAAAAAGTGCAATTTACAGTTTATGTTGATAAAATGCTGTTCATGATGATGAATATGGCGTTGGACCAAATTCAAAGAAAACAGGAAGTTGAAGGTGATGCTTTAGACCTACTTCCTGTTTACACTGCTTTGGTTTCTTGTGTTGGGCGATATTAAAAAAAAGCCATGAACTTTGAGTCAGAGTCTTTTTGTCTCAGCAGCAGCACGAGGTCCCTTTCAGTCCACAGACATGTTAGACTCACATCAGCGTGTCGGTACGTGTAACGTCTCAGCGGCGTGTTCAGGTTAACAACAAGGTATCAGACACAAACCACCCTCATGCTAATAGAACAAGCTGTAGCTCCACTGCAGACGTGAGGGATGTAATACTATGTGAGAAATACAAAAACGCATTTCATTTTATTTTTACAGCCATGTTGGACTTTATAGTTAAAGAAGGATGTTTGTTGAGTTTTTGGATTCTTTTCAGAGGCTGTCAGATGAAACCTTCTGCCAGCAGTTTTGTTTTCCAGTTTAAAAGGAAAACACCATCTGACTCTCTGGAGGAAGGCGACAATTAGATGTTTATTTGGAGCTCATTTCTCTGCCTGTTCTCCCATCTGCATGTTACTGATGTGTCTACAGTACTGAAGAGGAGGTTTACCCACCTGTTCCACCATGTTTACCCTGCTGACATCATTCTGTTTGTGTCACGACACCATTCAGACTTTTACACCAACCAGACCAAACACAGCAGTCTGACATCTGGAAGGGCTGCTCTGACCTCGCACAGCTGACTGATGAAGTCCTACCTGGACCTTCAGTTCTTGGTTTTGGGAGTGTGGGTTTTATGTTTTCTCAGAGGACAGTAGTATCTTCCTGGATATGTAAGAATCTGTAGGTCCTGTTGGTACCTGCTGGGGGGGGAGCTCATTTCTCTGCCTGTCCAGCTGCTGTTAGGTGGGTTCACCCTGAACAGGTCACCGGTCCATCCCAGGACCACATAGAGATGAACAACCATTCACATAAAACTCACACCAGTTTAGAGTCCCTCTACATCTGGTGACTAACCTTCTCTCAGCACCTGCAGGTAGTCTCTGTCTCCTCTGTTGTCCTGCAGCTGTTCGCTGTTACACCTGATCTCTGGTCTCAAGCTGCTACACAGGATGTGGTGTTGTGGTATTTTATTTTGAAAGCTGACCAGATTCTCTCAGGTTTTCCTGTGTTAAAGTTCCAGCGTGACTCTTCCAGTGTTTTTTAGAGCTTGAAGCTGCTGTAACGTGTCAGGAGCCTCTTTTAAGGTCTTCTGATTGACTCTGAGGACAGCGGAGCGGGTCAGAACTGTGTCCACTAGAACTAAACAACTGGAAGTGTAACTGTAACCGTCTGTTGGCTTCATGTTGACCAGCAGGATCACAGAGGTCCTGGTTTGGTTGTT
Organism: Pachypanchax playfairii; assembly: GCA_006937955.1. Taxonomy (NCBI): domain Eukaryota; kingdom Metazoa; phylum Chordata; class Actinopteri; order Cyprinodontiformes; family Aplocheilidae; genus Pachypanchax; species Pachypanchax playfairii. The sequence goes on from SSNP01000051.1 coordinate 237,271, forward strand.
AAACCCAAACCCATTTGAGTTGCTGGTTGAAGTCTGTTTGTGTTTCCACACCAACCCTGACAGATAAACACAGTCCTTGGGTTCTGGTGCTGTAGTCTCACGTCCCTGTAGAACTCACACTCAGGCCTGATGTGGACCCCTAACAGAATCTTCATGTCTCCACTGACTCATGATGCATTATCACATCCAACAAACAAACTCAGAAACTGGATATTTGGGAAACTTTAGGAGCTTCAGTTTCTAATCAGATCAGTGAAGTTAAAGTAAAAACCACCAGTGAGTGAATTCATCTTAACGTCCATGTGACTGTTTTAAGAACAAGGTGATAAAGTTTTATCTGATTTTCTCTTTATCCAGATAGATACTTTATTTATCTATATATTATCTATTCATTTATATTTATATTATCTTTTTAATCCAGTTTTATTGTTGAATTTTTATTGTTCGAGAAACATCTTAGTTCAGCACAGTTACTGATTTAGAATAATTGTTTTATATCTGAAGAATTTGCACATTTATTACTTGGATCGACTCCAGTGGAGCTTATTTATGACTTGATGATCCAGTCGCTGGATGAGGACGTGTCCTGAAGTCCTGCACTAAGAGACTCAGTGGTTTCTGTTGTCAAGACGCCCAGTTTGCTCCTGGCATTAACATGCATCGCCACATTCAGTCCATCTCAAGAGGACAACCAGCATTAAATTGCGTCTCCAGAGTTGTCCCTGGTGTCCACTTGTGAAGGGATCTTACCCTCCTACTCTGTATGCAAATAAATACAACATCACACACAACTAGCTGTTAAAAAACAAGACACGAGGAAGCGAAACACCAAATTACACTCTGTCCCTGAACAATATTCAGCATTCTGGATGCAGACAAACATTTCAGGAACACCTGAGTCACACTGATAGTAGTATTTTGACAAACATTTCTGGGGCTGTGATTTGAAAGATGCCTTATGGGAGACGATTGTAAACAAAACAAACCGTGTGAAATGGTTTGTTGTGCTGCAGATGTGAGTGAGCGCAGGTCGACTGATGGAAGGTAAAATGCTTTATGTCACTTTTACTTCTGGTTTTTATTCTGACCTGCAGTTTTACAGTAATGTGCAGTACATTTTATTTAAAGATTTAATGGAGGATCAGACCCATGAGATGCTACATCTGGTTTTCATGGGGGTCCACAAAATCATCCAAAGAAAGTAGAGCAGCCGCTAAATACAGTCAAAATAATAATACAACATTATTACTAAAAATAAATACAACAAAACCACAACAAACATTCACACAGAGTTACTCAAACATCCACACACACATTGTATCTCTCATTATTCCTTCCCCAACTCATCCCAGTTAAAACACAAATATAATCTGTTACAAAATCCAGTTAAAGTGATAATGATGTTGAAACAAAAGATTCTTGTTTTCTGAGTTGAAGGAAAACTTCAGGTTTCCTGTTTCCAGCTGATTTTTACTGTCAAATAGAACAGAAATCATTCTGAACAAAAACTGCAGAAAAATAAATATAAAACTTTCAAATGTTTCATTTTAAAATGTTGATTTATTGCAGAAAATGTGAGATTTTAACATTAGAGGCCAAAAACATGATGATTTGGTTTATAGACATAAAATCTGTCCTGTGTGACTCTTTCAGACATGTTGACGGGGATGGACATACTGCTGGTAAACAAGAAGTGGGGGTGACTATTTACAGAGAATCTTTATGTTCCTTCATCTTCTCTCTTCCAGAGGCGTGCGTTCAGGGGAGGATGCAAACATTAATGTGTTGTCAGTATATTTTCTGTATGACAGAAACTGGAGGTGCAGCAGCAACAAGTCTCGCCTTCTCTGAATGTGTCTGACTTATGTCCATTTCTGTTTCTCTGCATTTCACCACATAAAGTTTACAGACAGGGTTTTTTTTAGGATTTTTTACAACCAACTATCTTTTGAAGATCGGACAAAACCACCCCCCTCAATCGGACGGAAGTTTCATTCTGATCAGGCTGCATCGGATCAAAACATTCTGATTGACATGTTTACATGACGTATTTTTTTCCGATTGGGCGTTTATTCCGATTGAATGTGCTCATGTAAACGTAGCTACAGATGCAGACAATAAGCTAATTGACAAAGGTGAGGCACAGGAAATGACAAGACCATACAGTGGGGCAAAAAAGTATTTAGTCAGCCACCAATTGTGTAAGTTCTCCCACTTAAAAAGATCAGAGAGGCCTGTAATTTTCATCATAGGTATACCTCAACTATGAGAGACAAAATGAGGAAAAAAAATCCAGAAAATCACATTGTCTGATTTTTAAAGAATTTATTTGCAAATTATGGTGGAAAATAAGTATTTGGTCAATAACAAAAGTTAATCTCAATACTTTGTTATATAGCCTTTGTTGGCAATGACAGAGGTCAAACATTTTCTGTAAGTCTTCACAAGGTTTTCACACACTGTTGCTGGTATTTTGGCCCATTCCTCCATGCAGATCTCCTCTAGAGCAGTGATGTTTTGGGGCTGACGCTGGGCAACATGGACTTTCAACTCCCTCCAGAGATTTTCTATGGGGTTGAGATCTGGAGACTGGCTAGGCCACTCCAGGACCTTGAAATGCTTCTTACGAAGCCACTCCTTCGTTGCCCGGGCGGTGTGTTTGGGATCATTGTCATGCTGAAAGACCCAGCCACGTCTCATTTTCAATGCCCTTGCTGATGGAAGGAGGTTTTCACTCAAAATCTTACGATACATGGCCCCATTCATTCTTTCCTTTACACGGATCAGTCGTCCTGGTCCCCTTGCAGAAAAACAGCCCCAAAGCATGATGTTTCCACCCCCATGCTTTACAGTAGGTATGGTGTTCTTTGGATCCAACTCAGCATTCTTTCCCCTCCAAACACGACAAGTTGAGTTTCTACCAAAAAGTTCTATTTTGGTTTCATCTGACCATATGATGTTCTCCCAATCCTCTTCTGGATCATCCAAATGCTCTCTAGCAAACCGCAGACGGGCCTGGACGTGTCCTGGCTTCAGCAGGGGGACACGTCTGGCACTGCAGGATTTGAGTCCCTGGCGGCGTAGTGTGTTACTGATGGTAGCCTTTGTTACTTTGGTCCCAGCTCTCTGCAGGTCATTCACTAGGTCCCTCCGTGTGGTTCTGGGATTTTTGCTCACCGTTCTTGTGATCATTTTGACCCCACGGGGTGAGATCTTGCGTGGAGCCCCAGATCGAGGGAGATTATCAGTGGTCTTGTATGTCTTCCATTTTCTAATAATTGCTCCCACAGTTGATTTCTTCACACCAAGCTGCTTACCTATTGCAGATTCAGTCTTCCCAGCCTGGTGAAGGTCTACAATTTTGTTTCTGGTGTCCTTTGACAGCTCTTTGGTCTTGGCCATAGTGGAGTTTGGAGCGTGACTGTTTGAGGTTGTGGACAGGTGTCTTTTATACTGATAACGAGTTCACACAGGTGTCATTAATACAGGTAACGAGTGGAGGACCGAGGAGCCTCTTAAAGAAGTTACAGGTCTGTGAAAGCCAGAAATCTTACTTGTTTGTAGGTGACCAAATACTTATTTTCCACCATAATTTGCAAATAAATTCTTTAAAAATCAGACAATGTGATTTTCTGGATTTTTTTTCCTCATTTTGTCTCTCATAGTTGAGGTATACCTATGATGAAAATTACAGGCCTCTCTGATCTTTTTAAGTGGGAGAACTTACACAATTGGTGGATGACTAAATACTTTTTTGCCCCACTGTATATGGACACAGATTGATAAAACCAGAGATGAGACAACAGATCCTAAACGTGAAAACACAGCACAAAAGACCAAGACAACACTGATTCAAAGTTAAACAATAAACACACCATGACTCAACATAAAGACAAAATAACAAACCTTAATCTAAACTAAACAATACAATGACACAAACCCCTTAATCAACAAAACTCAAAAGCCCACACTAAACACAGAACAGGAGCTCGTGGCCAGAATTCTTGTTTATGGTGAGTGTTTCCTGTTAATTATTTAAACATATTTTTATGATTCTTCTCTTATATTTTCTATTTAAAAGCCCTCTGGGTCCTTATCAGCCATTGTTGGGTCCTTCTCCTCTGGGAGTGTCCAAACATTTGCCTGTTGCTCTGACAATGTAAAGAAAGTAAAAATAACATCATATTTAGTGTTTCTGTCTTGGGAGAATTTATTTAATAGGTAAAATGTATTTATGGAAAAATATCAAAACAAAAAATAAACAATAAATCTGTTTATTGAAGTCAAGACTGTAGAACAGTACATGTGTGTAGCACATCTCAACAAGTAGCATATTTCAACAGAACACCGGTTCCAGCAACGGCCATCTGAGATACGACTGCAGATAAGTTATTTAAAGGTCCTGTATCATGAAAAATCCACTTTTTGGAGCTTTTAACCATGTTGTGATTCTATTTCTTCATTTAAAAGACCTCCAGAGACCTCCAGTTTTTGGCTTAATTCGTGCATTCCTGAGTAATCCTCCAGAATCCTGCACTCTGAGCAGCTGCTTTACTCGCTCATGTAAAACGGCTGAATTGACCCCGTTTACATCACGGTGTCGTATCAGGAAGTTCCTGACCAATCCCTGCTGCCCCTGTAGAAGGTACATGGCGAGCTGCGAGAGTCCAAAACAATTTGTCAGGAGCTCATCACGGCAGATGTCTAACCTACAGCCCAGAGTTCCCACACTTCAACGACCTGCTGCTCTTTATTAGCATGAGCTGCTAATAAAAACTTATCAACTCGACCCTGCTAATCACATATCAGTATGACTCCAGCTTTACAGCTGAGCTCCACGTCACCGCAGCCCGTCCCACCACCGGATAAAAGACACAGTCACTCACCCTGACAGCGCTCAGTCATACGTCCCGTTTGCCACGAGCTCCTGTTAGCCTCCGTGCTGCAGTTTAACCGCCTCATTTATCCAGCCTCAGACCTCAGACCTGTCCCGGTCGATCTCTCTCTCTCAGTCCGCCTTGTTCTTGGCTGTTGGTCTCGCAGTCAGAGAGTAAGGTCGCTGCCTCCAGAAACTCGCTCCTCGCCTACAACCTGTCTCACTTCACCCGTCCCATCCCAGTCTTGGTGTCATCTCCCTGGTCGGATGAGATCCAGTCACGAGTGGACCGTCCTTCCCTCCAGACGCTCCTCACCACCGAGCGTCCTCTGACAAATTAGCACCTCCATTTCGTTGTATTTCATTCTAAAAATTTCTTGGCGAAAATGTGCATTTGGCTGCGAGAGTTACAGAAGTTTATTTAGTGTTTCTAAACAGAAAAAAAAATTGGACTCACAGATGGGAGGCAGGGTTTTAGGTAAACCGAGCGTTTCTACTTTGAAAAGTTTGTTCTCGTAAACATGTCTCTGCTCTCGTCTCGTCCTCTCAGCTGTACCTCAAAACTGGACGTTAACGTGTTTATAGAATCAGCTGCAGGTGGAGATGCTCAGAGCTCTGCAGCTTTTAATTAACATATCATATAAAGCACAGGGCTGCTTATCACAGTGACAGTGTGCAGCTATTTGCAGAAAGTAACTCACTACATCACATATGTAGTAATTCATCCAATCAGCTGTACCATTCTGCACAAAAACATGTATTTTATTCAGTTTTATTGTCGTCGTATTGGAACCTGCTTCATTGTCTCTCTCACTCAACCAGTCTTAATTATCTCACAAAGTCCTGAATGTCACTGTGGTCCAATAGTCTGTCTTAAACCGGCTGCAGCCGCCCCTTCATCCCTTCATGTTGCTTCATGTAGCACCCCCCTCTGGATTTACAGCTGTAGTCTTCAGTAAAATGAGGGTCAATGTGCAGCTACTGACCGTGGGATTTAATTGGCTTGTTTTTCAATTTAAATGTTGAGTTGTTTTTGACGGCTCCAGTGAGACAATAAGACCAACTCAGCTGTCTAAATAAACTGGATGTGTTGGTTCTGTCATCATATACAACTAAACAAGGTGTTTACGTGTTTATCATATGATCAGTCCGGTTCAGCTGTCCACGTCCTGCCTGTCAAACCTGAGTTGTGTTTTTACCTGTTCCTCCAGGTAACCAGAGTTCAGTATAATAACACGTTTATTTAAAGGCTTGTTCTTCCATTAGGCAGCAGCTAGAGAGCAATCTGCTTCTCGACAGGAGCTCCAGATTAGGAGGCGTGTAAACGTCGTCTCAGTCACATACAAACAAATACACATGCAGATGTCACACTGGCTGGTTTCACTACGCTGTGTGACGTTCGCTTGTTAAAGTTTGTTTGCTTTCCTCTGCTGGAGTTCTTCCTGACAGCCGTCAAAGGAATATTTCCCTTAATTCATCTGAGACTCTGTTTTGATTTAATAATTAAGACTCAAACACTTTGATGTTATTTGTGTTGATGGATTGGAACCCTCCCACAGGTGAAGCACTCGGCTGACACTTCTGATGAGGCGGTTCCCTCGACAGCAGCATGAGTGCCAGGTGTCCCACTTTTCTGAATTATTCTACGACAAACCGCAGCTGGAGGAGTTTTGGATGTTTAACTCCAGGGAGGAAAAAAGAAGAAACACAAAGTTAGAAGGAAATCGGAACCTCCAGAGCTCGCAGAACGCCGTGTGTGTCCGACATCTTTCTAAACTTCTTCCACAGTGATGAATGAGTCTGCTGGATTTCCCACAGCATCATGGGAAATTACACTGCAGAGAACTGGTCGACCCTTTTCCTCGTGTTGTGGGGACATCTCACGGACAAACAGGGTAAAAATCTGGACATGTTTATTTTGAGGTTAATGTAAACATCATGTAAACATATACAACATAAACATGATGTAAACATGTTCAGACATGTTAGTTCTAATGAAAGAAATCATCTGATTAAATACCTCCAATAGAAACAGCTGTGTGTGTGTGTGTTCTTGTATTTCTGACCTCCTGAGGACCCGTTTCCTGACTTTTACTATCTTTCTGGGGTCCGAGGGTTCTTGTGGGGACCGAAGCCTGGTCCCCATGGGGGGGACTCCCCTTTTTAGGGTTAGGGGTTAGGTTTATAGGTATGGTGTGAATAGAGTTTTAGTTAGTCTTAAGGTTAGTTATAGATCAGTAATGGTTAAGGTTAGGAAAAGGGTTTGGGTTAGGTATAAATCTAGTTACTAAAATCAATGGAAGTCAATGGACGGTCCCCATAAGGATACCAAAACACACTTGTGTGTGTGTGTGTGTGTGTGGTGAGATTAATGGGACATGGAAACATTGTGACAGAGAGAGAAATGAGGTAAGGGGGATGATAGAGAAGGAACCAGAACCAGAGACGGAGTGTTTTATGTGTTTTTAAGAATGGAAATAGAAACGTTGTGCCACTGAAAACAAACAGGATCAGCTGAAGAAGAGATGAAGATGGATACAGAGAAGAAGCAGAGGAGAGAGAGAGGAAGTTAAATGGACTCATTCATGGTTCTGATGTTTCAGTGTTTAAAGTAAGTGGATCAGAACAAACCCAATCTGAACCTGCAGGGATTAAACAAGTCTTATGATACGGAGCGAAGTTGAAAACCACCTCGTTAAACGAACCAGTTTCTGACTGACTGTCGCTGGTTTTGGTTCCGGGTCTTTATAAGATCTGGAATGATTGTGGTAGAACTCTGAGTGGTTCTTGTCCAGTTTCAGCCTTCAGACTCACTGTGATATAGCTCTGAGAAACGTTTCTGTTCATGTCCTTCCTCAGCTTCCGTACATGAGAACTTCTACTGAGAGGCTTGTTGTTGTTTCAGATGTTCTGTGTTTAATGTTTCTCTCTCTCTCTCTCTCTCTCTCTCTCTCTCTCTCTCTCTCTCTCTCTCTCTCTCTCTGATCACTTCGACTGCAGCAGGTGAGATACTGACTGATCATTAATGCTCCGCATGACCTCACTGCAAACACAACAAACTGCAGCAGTTACAGTTTGTAACAATCTAAAAAGTTAAATATACAGTTACAGCTTTAAATAAAATAATTTAACTACATTTAACAAACACCTTAAATCTTAAATGTGCATTAATGGCACGTATTAAACTTAGTGATGTATCTGAACAAAGACCAGTACAGACATGTTACTGTCTAAATGTTCAAATGTTTTTCAGTAAAAAAGAAAGAAAAGTGAAAAAATTGGATGTTTTTATTTTATTCTTAATGTTTGAAAATCTCATTTCTGATAAAGACTCAGTTTAATGGAGGACAGACGATTTGGAGGGCAAATAGGAGAAAAGTCTTATTCATTTTTTGATAATGTGCATATTCCATGGTAACCATGGAAACCTCCCTAAATCATTCATTTTTTTCTTTGTATCACAAAAACACTAAAATAATAAAAGTGTTGAGCTTTGTGTTTCTGAACCGTCTGAGTCCATTAATACATTTTACATCAGCTTCTTTCTGAATTATTGAATCATGTTTTTAAAGTCTGAGTTAACCTCCGTTCAACAAATTCAGAACATGTTTAAAAATCGTTAATATTAAATCCATGAAACTGTTTAAAAAACTGATTTAATCCAGATAAAAGCGACGAGCTGGTAGTCTCCTGTTTTAAACTCTTTTCGTTCAGCAGCAGCTGGTTGATTTGATTCAGCTCTCATATTTATCTAGAGTTTGATGTTTTTGTTAGACAGCAGCAGCAGAGCTGTGATTGGTCACCTGAACATCCAATCATAAAGCCTCCAGCTGCATCACTGTCTCCTTGTTAGGATTAGTTAAACCAGGTCAGCTGATTAAAGCCTGAATTTGTTGAACCTGCTTTATGTCAGTGAGTTTTTAGTGTTCTTGCTTGTTGAACATAAATTTTCACTGAGACACGAGTCTCAAACTAAAAACTAGAAGCAGGTGTGAGTTCCCTGTGAGGTGTTTTCTATTGAACTTAAGATCAGTTTAAAGTCCTTCAGTGGGACTCAGCTGGACCGTCTCAGGGTTGTGCGATATTTAGATACCTGGAAGTAGAACCAGTTATTAGTTAGACCAGGACGATAAGCAGCCAGATGTTTGTCCTGGAAGGTTTTTGTCTGGAAGCTTCTGGATCAACATGACAAATCTAAAAAAAAAGATCATCACGAAGATTTTTGGTTTCTAAACATTGTTTAAAACTCAGAGCAGCTTCAGCGAGGTGCACGTTGAACTGGGATTCAGTTTGTGTTGGTGGATTATTTCCTGTCTGACAGCAGAACGATACAGATAACGTCACATCGACTCCTCTTGTTTTGTCTCCTGCTTCTCTCCTAATCCGACTCTGTTTTCTGCTCGTGGTTTCATTTCAGTGTGAATAAAAGCCGAGTGGATTTCCTCCAGACAAAACAAATTATTTTCAATTTCAATTTAATTTCTCTTTGACTTCATTCACATTAATACACCAAAGCATAACTCAGTGAGTCGTGTGTTTGTGTGTGTGTGTGTGTGTGTGTGTGGGGGGGGGGGGGGT
>SSNP01000051.1:252460-278118 GCA_006937955.1 Pachypanchax playfairii
TTTTGATACACTTGATGTATCAGCGTCGGAATTAAACTGGACTCCAAACAGTCCGCCTCCTTATATTGTTTCCTTCTCTTTGATTTCTTGCTTGTATGTTCTCTCAATGTAAGTCGCTTTGGATAAAAGCGTCTGCTAAATGACAGTAGTAGTAGTAGTAGTAGTAGTAGTAGTAAATTCAGGATTTTTTTGGACAATGAAGAGGGGACGTGTTTATAACTCCACCTGTGCATGTAGGAGGTAAAAGATTGTCCACCTGGTCGTCCAGTTCATTCAGTTGGTAAAGCTTTTACAGTAAACATGAATAATGTGATGAGGTGTAAAGAAAACAAAGTTACTGTGTCTCATACTCAAACTACGTCTTTAAACTGTTTGAAAATATTTTTTAAGCAATGTTTTTAAAATATCAGTATATCAGCAGTATATAACATATACCTTACCACCTGTAGTACTTGGTTTGTCCAGCAGGGGGCAGAGTTTTTGATAAAGGGACTAATCTTAAAGAGGCCCTTCCATTAAAAACGTTTTTCTGAGGTTTCTGTTAAATATTTTTGCTCCACAGGTTTTCTTACCTTCATACTGGGTGTGAAAACAGGTCAACAACTTCTCTTTCAGCTTTTATCTCTCAAACTACGCAGGTGGCGATAAAACCCGAGTTTGAACAGCCTGTATCTGTTTCACCACAAGTCCTTTGTTCGTTAGTATTCATCAGCTCCTGCAGTTGAAACCATGCCTAGCATGCTGCTGGCTAAAAGTTATAGCATATGACGTAATAAACAGGAAGAGAGAACGTCTGCTGTTGCCATGCGCAGCGGGGCAGGAAACAGTATACGTTGCTCTCATAGGCTAGTTTGTTTGCCAATCAGAGTCCAGTAAATTCGAACAATGAATATGAACAAGCTGCTGACGAAGCAGCCTGACAGAAGGAGCCGGAACCACCCGAATTTTAACGCAGACAGATTGAAAGGTCTGTTAATCAGTGTTTCCTGATGTGTTTTAGATATAAAATGTTTCATATTACAGGTTAATACTTAAGAAATAACCACAAAGTTCTGAATTGTGTATGAAATGGCCTCTTTAAAGATGTTGTGCTTTTAGAAACTGACATGTATTAAATATAAAAACCTCATGTTGAAGGATAAAAGATTCTCATCCTGAACAAAATTTTCATTAAGTGAAACTTTAATAATTAACTTAGTTTATGTGGAATTAGAATCGATTTGATTTGAACCATGTGATCCATTTTTCCTGCTTCAGGGTCTGACAGGGAGCCTGTTGTCAGTCTGATCTGTTACCAGGTGTCATTTAATAGAAACTATCGATGTTCTCCACCTTCACCGGTTTTAATGAGACTGATTTGTGTTCATGTTTCTGATTTCTGAGAACATCTATGGTGATGTCTGTGTTAGGTGCAGCTGAACTTTATGGTATTTTAATTATGTTTCCCGACCTTTAATTAATTGATGAATTGTTTTTAAACAGACTCCCTGAGTGAGAGTGTGTTAAAGATCATTCAATAGTAATTCATCAATTTATTTCAGAGCCAATCAGGAACAAGGTGGAAAATGCTGACGAGAAGGAGAAACTCTGGAGGTAAATGGAAATGTTCAGAGGAAATTGGTTGTTTCATGGGGACAAGTGGTGAAAACAGAAGATGATGACTGGCTGTGTGTGTAGTAATTATATCAGCAGTCAGAGCTGATGGATGATTGAGGTTCTATCTGCAACCCGAGGCCTTAAACACACCACACAACTATTAATCTGGCATCGCTACAACACGCCTGTCTGCATGTAGGAATTTATGCTGAAGGGTTGAGCACGTCTGCAAAATGATGACTGCAGTCATACGAAAGTTTCAGTGTCAAACTAACTTTAATGTGAAACCAGATTTACAACAGAAACAACAAATATCGACTGTGTTCAGAGTAAACAGGGATTATTAAACATCATCGTGTTATGACTTCCCTTTTGCAGAGGAAGCTGACGGACACTCATCCAGCTTCATATACACGATTTGATTTTCCCCAATAAAGTTTGACTTGTCGTCACTTTGTTTTGATTTAAATGTATTGAGTGGGGGGGGCTGGTCTGGACTGCCTGCAGCGCTGTTTAGCTCCTGAATTCCTGCATCGATGTTACACCTAATACGATGAGTCTTCTGGTTTGGATAGAATAAAAACATTTTCATCTGAAAAGTGGCATCAGAACGAGGACGTCTCAGTTTGTTTTCAGACTCACCGTGTTCAGGAGTTAAAATCATCTACGTGATTTATTATTTATGATTTATTATGAGTCCGACGTTAATCATGTTGCGTTTCTTATTTTGAAAATCCAAAGTTGCTGTTGCTGAAGAAACTGATTTTCAACAACAGAACTCAGCGGCGTAGAACCGACAGCCCTGAAGCTGGACCTGGGAGAGACCTGGTCCTTCGTCTCTTTACTGTTTGTAATGTAGGTTTTTATTCAGAGTAATTTCATTTATTTGTCCTTATTATTTGATGATTTATTCATGTTCTTTTTCTTGTAATATTCAAGAAACGGCAGTAGAATTGTGAAATCTAACACTTTAAAAATTTCTAGTTGTAACATTCAGATCATGTAAGAACCGACTCAATAAGCATAAATTAAACAATCTGTGAAACTTTGCGGGTTTGATTTGGAGTGAAAAGGTCTTAAAGGCACTAAAAGTGTCAAATAATAAAAATTCGAAACCGTCACCTTTCCTGCACTTGGGTTTGCGCACGTTCCTTGAATGCAACACCTCTCTTTGTGAGTCTAATGAGCGGTTTCAGTCTCTCGCTGTTCTGTAATAAAATGTTCGTGAGACAGAAAATAAAACCCTCTATTCTGCGGTTGTCACACTGCAACAGGCCTCGGTGAGTGTGTGTGACAGATATTTGCATATCAATGGAACTCACCGCCTTCCACCCACTCCTTCTCCGTCTCTTTATACTGGGATGTAATTGTGGCTGATAATAACACAAGCTCTCTTATCAATACACACACACACACACACAGCCAACAAAACAAATTGAGTCGGTTTGCTGGAAGCAGACATCTGCAAGGATGATAAACAGACCGGCAGACACACTGTACTCATGATTTTCTTCTTTTAGAGACGTTCAGAAATGAATTTGTGAAAAGTTCTGTTTGTTTCTGCTGTTGAAATGTACGTTTTACTTAAATAATCATCTCGGAGATCTCTGACGCTGCTGTGAGCCGCAGCCTTTCAGGACCGGAACAGCATCAATAACCTCTTCAGTCATAAAACTTTATCTAAATCCAGTTTTCTTTATGCCTGTAATAAAAAAATCAGCTTTAAGGAATTTAGACTGTTACATAAAACACTTGATGTTTAAACAGGCTGCGTGCTGAGAAACTGGTTTAATGTGTTAGAGAGAGAAGTGAGTTGTACAAAGTGCCTGTTTGAAGTGACTTTTACCATTTTATAACAATCAACTTGGTAAAATACACACTGTATAAGGTATTAAGTATTTAAATATCTTACAACTAAATTAAAAACCAGCAAACGTTAAAACAAAATTAAACATCTTGATGTTTCTTGGAAGGATTTTTTTTATTCTTATCAAAGTTCCAGCAGGATAATATTGAAAGATTAAATATAAAACATGAATTTAACAAGTTTTGTGCTTAAAGGCTTTTATTTTGAAATAGATTACTATCATCCTCACAGTGTTTTTAAATTGAATCCAGCTGAAAGAGGAAGATGCTTTCATCTGTTTGCTGCTGATAGCTGCGTGTGAGTGATTCAGTTTAAGCTGATAAGAAGAGAAGAAGCTCTTTAATAGAATGAGATGACATGAACGATAACGAGCAGCGTGTGTGAGGTCCGTTACGTTCAGCACCGGACTGACAAGAAGATCATCATCACTCAGACTGACCTTATGAGACACAATCAACCAAATATATCTGTTAACTTAGAACTATAAACACATCTTTTTTCATGTTTGTTTGTTTGTTTGTTTCAAGTGGGTTAGCAGCTATGAACGACATCTGACCCATTTCCTGAACCGGGACCGCCACCTGGAACCAGATGTGGTCCACATCTGGGGAACTGCTCAGACCATGTTCTTCCACGTGCACTGATTTCATCGGGTCTTAATGTCTTTGACCTGAACAGAGATTATGCCTGTCTGCCTGCCTGCCTGCCCGCCTGCCCGCCCACCTGCCCGCCTGCCCGCCCGCCTGCCTGCCCGCCCACCTGCCTGCCCGCCCACCTGCCTGCCCGCCCGCCTGCCTGCCCGCCCGCCTGCCTGCCCGCCCGCCTGCCTGCCTGCCTGCCTGCCTGCCTGCCTGCCTGCCTGCCTGCCTGCCTGCCTGCCTGCCCGCCCGCCTGCCTGCATGCCTGCCCGCCTGCCCACCTGCCTGCCCGCCTGCCCGCCTGCCCGCCTGCCCGCCCACCTGCCCGCCTGCCTGCCTGCCTGCCTGCCTGCCTGCCTGCCTGCCCGCCTGCCTGCCTGCCTGCCTGCCTGCCTGCCTGCCTGCCTGCCTGCCTGCCTGCCTGCCTGCCTGCCTGCCTGCATGCCTGCCCGCCCGTCAGCCCGCCCGCCTGCTTGTCAGTCTGCCTGCCTTGTTTCATATAAAGTTTTGATGCGTATTGTCGACTATCGATACATCAGAGCTCGGTGAGGTTAATGGAGGTCACTGTTCTTCTCATTTTATCTTCTCGTTCCATCATCACCTCATTTTAACCCTCTTCTATTCTGTTTCCTTTCAACTCTTTCATTTCTCTTTCTGTTGCAGTGGATTTTATCTCTGTGTCACTTCTCGTGTTCGTCCTTTGTTTATTTTAATCTCTCCTTGTCTAGTTTTATGTCAGCATCTTCCTCCTCCTGCAGTTTGGATTTAAAGGCCAGTCCAGCTGAGCTTTATACCGACCGTCTACATTAAACATACAGTAAGATGGAGGAGATCAAAGCGCACACAGAGGCGTCGCAGCACAGATTAAAGCAGGAGATGAAACATAAAGTTTGATGACTGAAGCAAATTTAGCAACAGACAACATGAAGGTAAAACTCTGAGTTAAAAACTCCACATAAGAAGGTTTTATATGATCTCAGCGTTTGAGGATAAGTGTGTCATTGATAAGCAGGTTTGAATTAACATCCTGCTTCTAAACTAGATGCTCAGTTTAATGTTCGTACTGCGGCAGGATTCGTTCTCGTTAAGGATTAATAAAATGTTATTTAACTCTAGGAATTCTAAAATAAAAGTCCTGACTGTGCTCGTGATTTTACTTAAAATAATGAAGTATTTTTATGTCATGTAGATTTTTAATAAATGTTCACAGTACCTGAAAGGTGAGCATCTAATTTATCTTATATGGAGTTTAGTTTAGTCTTATTCTGTGTGTTTGGACCCGTTTGTGTGATGAAAGGTTAATGCTGTTTCAACCCTCTTCTCTCCATTAGCTGCTGAGACCTTGTTATTGCAGCTTCGTGACTCACTGCAGGTGAAAACAGCTTTTAGAAATAAAAATCTGAAATATAAATAAAGTGTTCCATTATTGTTGCTCGTGTTATTAGAGAAGAGAAACCGTGTTTTTCTATTAAACCATCCAGCCGTGCAGAGACCGTAACGTGGATTTAAAAATGTCACATCGCTCACAGAGAAACCACACGGAGTGAGACGTGTGCTCTTATTGTTCTGTTAAAAAAAACTGTTTCCACGGTTACACTGTGGAGGCTCAATATCAGTGAGATAAAGTTCCTTTAAAGTAAAATGGGGATGTTTGGGAGGATGTTTAAGTTTTTAATGAAAACACAAGCGTTTGTCTGTGTGATGTTTTAAATCTCACTCAGGGTTGTAACGATGATTTAATCATAAAACTCAAAGTTTAATAGTTTCATGGTTTCTTTAAAATTTACTCAGTTGCTTGATGTCTATTTAAAGGTCACAGCATGATGTTGGTAGTTTAGCTGTAAACAAACTCAAGGTTTTTCTGGATATTTTATCTGATTCGACTGAGGGGAAGATTTATCCCTCAGCAAGAGACATATTCTTGTTTCAAGCTTTATTTTAAATTATTCTGTTTACATTTATTTGTGTATATCTGCAACATTAAACTCTGATACCCAAAAAATCTCTGGAAGAAAGAAACAATTTTGTTATTTGCTGTTTAATTCTGGTCATTTTATTTTGAAAGTAAAAAACAGCTTGTTTTCAGACTGGACTCAACTTCAACATTGATCACTGTTGGTCGTGTCTTCAGGAGGACAAATCCTCAATAAGTTTCAGCACACAGAAAAGGTCATGTGGTGTTTTATCATGGTGGCATGTTGGCGTCCAGGTTGGAGCGTGGGCGAACACGATGGCAGACATACAAACACGAACTGGATTGGTTGTTTAAGGTAGTAAAAAATAACTTTTAAAACTTTGAGCTGCAGTTATGAAACTTGTCTAAGTGAATTAAAACATGTCCATCTCCATATTAGACACTCTGGACATCTCTGGTCCTCCTATATTACACTTAATAACTTCAGTAATTCGGGTCTCAGTCGGAAGTGGTGTTCTGATGAAAAATGCCTCCATGGTACAAATTAACAACTTATTTCATAATGAGATGTCATTAGAAGTTTATACAATATTCTTGTTTATGGTGAGTGTTTCCTGTTAATTATTTAAACATATTTTTATGATCCTTCCCTGATATTTTCTATATAAAAGCCCTCTGGGTCCTTATCACCCATTGTTGGGTCCTTCTCCTCTGGGTGTGTCCAAACATTTGCCTGTTGCTCTGACAATGAAAATAAAAGAAAAAATAACATCATATTTAGTGTTTCTGTCCTGGGAGAATTTATTTGATAGGCAAAATGTATTTATGGAAAAATATAGAAACAAAAATAAACGATAAATCTGTTTATTGAAGTCAAGGCTGTAGAACAGCACGTGTGTAGCACATCTCAACAGGTAGCATATTTCTGCAGAACACCGGTTCCAGGAACGGCCGTCTGAGACACGACTGTGGAGAAGTTATTCAGTACTGATTTAAATCAGGACTGAACGTGTCGACGTCATTGAAAAGCAACAACCTCATCACACAGTAACATTTTGCTTTTGTGGTGTGATGTTCCAGCACGTAGCTGCATCCTGACGCAGCCGCATGATGTCATGCATGATGTCACTCATGGTGCAGCGGGACATGTACGACATTAATTCCAACAATATTGTAGGAGACCTGGATGTTTTCTTTAACCAGGAAACATCCTTTAATATATATCAAATGAACAAAAACTGAAACAAGTAAAATTCAAATTTTGTCTCATCAAAATAAATAAAATGAACCATAAAATAATCAGAATCAACAGTTTTTAAAGGAAATTTCAGGTTTTCTAATCGTTCTTCATGACATATATGTGTAAAAGACTTCTGAATAACACGATTCCCGTCCGTCCATTTCCCAAACCTGCTTCTTCATGTTCAGGGTTGCAGGGGGCTGGTGTCTGTCTCCAGCTGTGTTTGGATGAGAGGCGGGGGACACCCTGGACAGGTCGCCAGTCCATCATAGGACCACACATAGACAAACAACCACTCACACACAAACACACACTCACACCTAGAGACAGTTTAGAGTTACCAATTAAGCTCTTGCATGTTTTTGGACTGTGGGCTGTGAGGACACTGGAATCCCTGGAGAAAACCCACCATGCACAAGGAGAACATGTAAACTCCACGCAGAAAGGTTCCACCCCGTATTCAAACCCAGAACCTCCTAACTGTAAGGCAACAGCTCCACCAACTGCACCACCATGCAGCTGGAACTTCATTCTAGTGAAACTAAAACATGCATGTCAAGTTCATTCTCTTTGTAAATCCACACCACAAAACCTGACAGATATAGACGGATAAGTGAATCCAAATAAAAACGAGACATGAAGACAGATGTGTTGAGACATACAGTCTGTCTGACAGTTCAGCTCTGTTGGCTGATTTTCTGCTGTTTCTCTCCCGTCTTGTTTTCCTGTCACTCGTCCCGCGCTCCCATTACTCACTGTGAGAATGTGATGTTTAAATTGCTATATATTTTCCCCTTGGCAACACCAATCTGCCATCAGGATGATTTACAGCAAGATTCAACAACATTCATATGTGAGAGAGAAATTAATCCCTTTTCAGGCTGCAGTGACTGATATAATTATATAAAACAGACGTGTTGCGCTGGATTAAAGGAGTTCATGACATTTTGTTGTGTGTCGTATCTTTTCAGTAGATTTATTATCAAACAGGAAAAAGATTGTTTTTATAACCCTTTTTGGTAAAAACTATCAACATTTCTTTCTTTGCAGCTCAAAGTGCATTATGGGTAGTTTTATTTTACCCTCAGCGCTGCAGATTGCTTGTGTCTACTGAAGATGTAGAGAGATCTTTGAATCTTCTCAGTTTGGAGAAATAAAGTCTAACTAGACCGATGAGCTCGTCTGAGCAGAGCCAGTTCCAACGTTCCACCGTCTCCTTGTAAGATCTCGGGTCTCTAAACTTTTATCACCGTTCATGTGAAATGCTTTAGAAACTTTTGCATCTTTGTCAGTTTTTACAACATGATTATTTACGTGAGTTTTCTGCTGATTAGCCATTCAAATAGCTGCAGGAGCTTCCTGTGCAGCTTGGGACACGCCCAGGTGGAATTCCAACTTACTTTCTGTCAAAATAACAACAATAACAACAACTAGAAAAGTTCCTGAAGAAACTTTGAGAGGGATTGCCACTCTGTGCAGGAGTCTGAAACCCTCAGCCAATCAGAAGGCTGCAATCTCTGACCCTGAGCATGTGTGATAGCTGACAGACGCTGCAAACATGATGACAAGGCTGAAAGAGTCCACTTAATATGGTAGTGTATTGGGGATGTGTGATGAATTGAGAGATTTTCCAATAGAGTTCCAAAGGGGGCGTGGTTTATGATGGATTCTGTTGCTATAGTAACCCAAAAATTAACACACACGATGGTTCAGTTCCCCCGGTAGACCCGATCACTTTGATGTATTACATGTGCACCCACATCCCATAGTGTCTGCTGTGAGCTGACCGGGTGCGTTGATGGCGAATGGCGTTGCTATGGCAATATGGTAAAAGATATGTCAAAGTTGCTTCAATATGTTATAGACCAAGGTCTGCTGAGCACATAAAAGTTGGAATGACAGCTGTAGGTCAAATGTCCGCACAGTAAGCGATCAAAAAGTGTGAATTTGACTCAATGCTGTTGCCATGGTAACCCAAAATTTACTATTTACATAATGGTTCACTTCTAATGATCATGCCAATTGCTTTGATATATGACATGAGGTCACAAATCCTATTGTATGCCCTATAGGCTCATCGGTTGTGTTTGATGGCGAATGGCGTTGCCATGGTAACATATATGTAAAGGTTGCTTTAATATGTTGTAGACCAATGTCTACTGAGCACATAAAAGTTGGAATAACATCTGTAGGTCAAAGCATGTCTGCACAGTAAGCGATCAAAAAGTGTAAGTTTGAGTCTTGTATGTTATAGACCAATGTCAAGTGACCACAGATAAGGTGGAACGATGTCTGTAGGTCAACGTGTATTTGCACAATAATCTCTCAAAAAGCGTCAATTTTAAGCATAATATGGGCCCTTTTCACATAGGATTTGAATACGGGGTTTTTGGTGGATCCTGTTGCCATGGTAACCCAAAATCCTTCAGAACCATGATAGAGCATCGCTGGTCATCAACCCAGTCAGTTTGATGTGTCATTTGTGGGGTTATGTCTGACAGATGGGGCTGTAGGGCATTTCGGGTGGTGTTTTTGGCGAGCTGCGTTGCCATGGTAACCCCAAAATTCATTTAAACCCCATGGTTCACTTCTTCTTCCCTAAACGATCAATTTGACGTATCACACGTCATCACAGGTGGTTCTGTCTGCCCTATGTGTAAAACGGGCTATTCTGATGGCGTTTGACGTCACCACGGCCACGCGGTCTGAGTTTTATACGAGATCTTTAAATCTAAAGTAGAACCATCCCTTGAGACCAGAAATGAGGTGGAACGGTGTCCGTAGGAGAAAGTATGTTGTCGCAGTAAGCTCTCGAAAAAGGTCACGTTTTTGGCGTTTTTCGAAACGTTTTCCATTCATTTTCAATGGTAGGAGGGGTTTTTTGTGAATACCGTTGCCATGGCAACCCGAAACGCCACGAAACCAAGATCAATCACATCGGGTTTCCAATCCGGTTCGTATGATATATGATACGCGTAATAAAGTTTTATGGTTTGGGCTGTGGGACGTTTCGGGGACGCTTTTTGGTGAGCTGAAAGACTCGATGTAGGTCAGTTCTTCATTATTTAAAGACGTGATCTTCAGTAAACTTTCACACTTTAGAAGATTTTTCTACTTACATTTGATTTATTGTTAAAATTATGCTTTTTTTATGTTTGCTTTATTTTTATGTTTCAAATAAAATGGAAAAATATTTGATTTGCACTTCGTGATAAAACTGAACGTGATGAAAAGTTTTATCAGTTTTTATTTGGTATCATTAGATTTTAGGTCACATCAGCTCTTTTTAGGTAACAGCCACAGCGTGGTGGTATTGATCCAGATGAAGCTCATACATGCTCGTTTAAAACATCCAGATGTTCTGCTGTGATGTGGAGAATATCTCCACCTGCTTCAGAACCCAGACAAGGTTTAAAGAGGTCATTTCACACAAATTTCATGACTTTGTACTTATTCCTTAAGTATTAAACTGTAATCTGACATATTTTATATTTTAAAAAGTTAGGAAACACTCATTTTCAGACTTTATAAAATTCACCTTGATTAAGGCTTTTACTCATCAATATTCATTATGCCAATTTGTTGGACTCAGATTGGGTAAATGGTAAATGGTAAATGTCCTGTATTTGTATAGCACTTTAGTCATTCAGACCACTCAAAGCGCTTTCACACTACAAGGTTTTGCATTTACCCATTCACACAACCCGATACGCAGATCGGGGGGCAACATGGGGTTCAGTGTCTTGCCCAAGGACACTTCGACATGTGGCGGTGGAAGCCGGGATCGATCCACCAACCTTCAAATTGGAGGACGACCACTCTAACCACTGAGCCACACCCCGTCCCATATAACAGTAACAGGGTAACAGTTCGCCTATGAGAGCACGGCTTCCTGCATCCTTCTCCACTGCGTATGACAACAGCACACCGAGTCTCTTCCTGTTTCATACGTGTTTATGCTAACAGCTGCTATGAGACAGACGTCTTGCAGCACCAGCAGAACATCTGTAATGCTTGTGCAGGAAGCTGAAAGCAGTTCTGTGGAAATGTTACAGCTGCTCCGACATTCAAGGGAAGTTCGAACATTTAATAACTGTTAATGAGCACATTTTACACAGCACCTTCCACCAAAGCTTTATTAAAACTTGATTAGTTAAAAAAAACACCTGAATGTGCCGTTAGCTTGAGTCTTTGAGAGGTGCTGAGTAGATCGGTTTCACAGTTTCATCCACACACTAGAAGTAGAGAAAAGTAACAAAGAAAAGACATTAAAAAGTAAAGAAGAAACAAGAAGAGGGAGACATTCCCTTCAGCCAAAAGACACCAATCAACCTGACACACACATTTTTTTTCTCTCACTGAAACAAAGAATTAAGAGCAACAACTGAACTTAATGTTTTTAGCTGCTGTTAAAATAAAGGCTTGTGAAGCCGAGCAGTCTATCAGCTGTTTGATGCTCTGAGCATCTCTTCCTCTTTTTATTAACCATCCATCCTCTCTAATCACAGCCTGGCAGCCTGCTGTCTGTCTGTCTCTCTGTGTGTGTGTGTGTGTGTGTGTGTGTGTGTGTGTGTGTGTGTGTGTGTGTGTGTGTGTGTGTATGTGTATGTGTTCTTGTATTTCTGACCTCCTGAAGACCAGTTTCCAGACATTTACTATCTTTCTGGGGTCCGAGGGTTCTTGTGGGGACCGAAGCCTGGTCCCCATGAGGGGGACTCCCCTTTTTAGGGTTAGGGGTTAGGTTTATAGGTATGGTGTGAATAGAGTTTTAGTTAGTGTTAGGGTTAGTTATAGATCAGTAATGGTTAAGGTTAGGAAAAGGGTTTGGGTTAGGTATAAATCTAGTTACTAAAATCAATGGAAGTCGATGGACGGTCCCCATAAGGATACCAAAACACACTTGTGTGTGTGTGTGTGTGTGTGTGTAAAGATAAAAGGATAAAAAAAGACAGATAATCCAGAAGCCTGGAGACAAACTAACAGCTGCTGCTGATGGACGAACACAGTGGGCTTGTTTGGGTTTTTGAGGGCAGATGTTCAGAATATGTTTAAATCATAATTTTTTCATTCTGTTTACTCTTGACTGCAGGAATGAGATTCTGCCTGAGATGGTCGTGCTGCGCGGGTTCACCAGCTGAACAACGCAGCTGACGAGGTGAAATCAGACTTATAAAAGTTTATTTTTAAGGTCGAATGTTTGGAGTGAGCTCATAGTGATGTTTTACTGTGCAGAGATGGAACACAGCAGGTCGTGGTGACCCATCAGGTCCTACTGGAGTATTATCATGAGACTAAAACTCTCAGTTCTGCTCAGGATCATTATGATCCGTCTAATAATCAGAAAGTTTCACTTGTTTATCCGAGATCAGGACTTCAGGACCATCAGAGAGTGTCTCTATGTGTGTGTGTGGAGGGGGGGGGGCAACACTCTGCCCAGACAGCTCATCATCATAATGCCTCCAGGTTCCAAGTCCTCTACGTGTCTGAGATGTTCCCTCTCCTGCCTGAACAACAAGGATCCATCAAACCGTCTCCTTCCGTTCTGATCTCGTACATCTGAAACATAAACTAACAGGATTCTCAGAGTTTTCTCAGCAAATTGATTCAGATTTATGTTTCCTTTCAAACTCTGTTTCAAGTAACTGCACAGAAATGTATTAAAATCAGAGACATACATCATCATCAGCTGGTTATACCAATTCAGAGGATCAAGCTGGTGGACGTCTGCTATTATTGTAGTTAAAGGTTTAAGATCTGAGTCAATAATCTAAATATTTCCAGCTGCTGTTTTAAACCAACTGTTCAGAAAACAAACTAGAAAACTAAACTTCACAGAATCTAAAGACGCTCTCTTATCTTCACACAAAACTCAAACATCAAGATGTAAATCTAACAAGTTAAAGCTCGTATTCGTTCCGTTACTGAACTTTAACCCTGAAGATTTCTGATCTACATAAACTTCCTTAGAGTTTAGAATCCAACATGTTTTGTGCCAAATGACTCGCAGTGTTTCATCAGTTTTTCTTTGGGTCTTATAGAAAGAAGCAGATTGTAGAAATTCGCCTGCAATTTGTTTTTTTTTTTCTCTGAGCAAACAAAGTTTTTCTAACTTGGCAGCTATTAATGACCAAACTCTTCAAGTTTTAATAAACATGAAACTTTATGACAAACAAATGTCGAAGACCTTCATTAGAATCCTTCTACTTAGTTCTGTTTCCTCTCAGCTACTGAGTTTAATTAGAACAACATCATCAGACACTAATATTATTTAGTCTGAACATGGTTTTCACTTTGAGTTCTTCCTTCTTACAAATGATTCGAGATAAACATGATGAGACTGAAAGGAGTCGTTCAGAACCGACAGGCAGTAAATAGAGGAACCAGGAGTTAAACACAGGGACTCCTACCATCCACAGCAGCATCCAATAACATGCCAGTGTGTGCCGCAGGCTGAAGGTGATTGGCTGAGAGCTGATTATCCACATGACTGAGACTCAGGCAGTGAAACTGATTGGTTTGCTGAAGGGAAATGAGAGTGATCGGTTCGAGAACAGTGTGAAATACAAATGAGGTATTTTTGGTTTAAGGTGAAATATGTAAATAGAAATAAGTCAGACATGAAGTCACTGAAAGCTTTTAAAGTTAGAAAAGAAGTTTAACCGTCCGTTTAACAGTCCACCTCCTTATATTGTTTCCTTCTCTTTGATTTCTTGCTTGTATGTTCTCTCAATGTAAGTCGCTTTGGATAAAAGCGTCTGCTAAATGACAGTAGTAGTAGTGACAGTAGTTAACCAGAAAGACAATTTATAGACAGTTTATTAATGTTAGAACGTCCGTGTCAGGTTGTTTGACTGCACGACGGCAGGATGCAGAACACATGATGGACGTGAAGCAGTGAAATCTCATGTACTCATGTAAGAAGCTGATGGTCTCACTCCATCAACTGCAAATAATATGATGTTTTTAACATGAACCAACTAATAACAGATATATTTGTTTCAGATTGATATTTGAACAAGTTGCAGCAAGATAAGAACAACAGGAATCAACACCTGGAACAAAATTCTTTCAGGTTGTATTTCTTTAAAGGTCCAATATATCAGAATGTTCCACGTAAAAACAAACCCAACAGTTTAATGTTCCTCTGATGATGAAAGTAAAGTTACATTGTAACAGATCTGGATCTCAGTCAGCTGGGTGGTCTCTAGTTTCTGTTCCAGGACAGAATCATTGTTTACAATAACTATTCCACATCCAGACTTCCTGGTTCCATAGTGAATCACATGTTAACCTGCAGGTTACCAAGTCTTCAACACAAGCAGCTGGAATTCCACAACAACCAGCAGCAAACGGTAAAAGAAGCAGCCCTGAGGTAACTTGTAGTAAACCTTAAGAAACCAACACATCCTTCCTAAAAACTGAACTAATACAAGAGAAACTAAACCAGGATCAACATTGGAACTGGCAACCCAGCAGAAACATCAGGGAGGGGAGGGGTGAGAGGGGACGGGTTGGTTTTACTACATGAATGATTTGACTACAAGGTTTAATTCTGACATGTTGAACCTTTAGATCAGAGCTGTGTCCTCTTCATTTAGATGGAGGGGCGGGACTCAGGACTTACACTGGAGCCGGGAGGAGGGGGGGTATTTTTAAGGTCTTAAGAGAGCAGTTTTTACCTGATCAACCAGGTCCAAGTCTTTGACTGATTACTTTACAAAGACGTGAGGTAGCTGAACCGCTGTCTCTCAATTTCGAAGGCGGGCTTAGCCAGTTGAGAGAGAACCAATCACAGAAACCCAGAAGTGACGCAACATGTGACGCTAAAGCGGATACACACGAGGCGGAACGAAAACAAGAGGTTTAGCGAACGGAGCCGTAAAGGCCTTCAGTGCTGTTACTCGTCTGGTTTTAGAGAATCTAGACTTTCCTGTTTTTGCAAAACCGAAGAAAGCGCAGAAGTAAACTCTTCATCCAAAGCCGAGTCCGATTGGTCAGGCTAGACCAGTTTTGCTCTGAGTTGTGGAACCTTACAGCAGATTAGAACATCATCTCTGTAGTTTCAGCCTCCAGAACCGGGTTCCCACCAACACAATGGCTACATGATGTAAAGACGACATCTGTCCAGTCTTGCACCGTACCGTCGTTATGAGGCTTGCAATGTACAGAGTAAACAAATGGGTCTAAATGAGATTTATATTTGGTTTTGGTTAAAGGTTAATTCACCTGAGAATGATTGTAAGTGAATGTGACGTGATGTAAAGTGTCAGATAAAATAAACACAAAGCACATCTGAAAGCTCATGAAAACAATTTCATTGTAAACATGGTTGAATTTTAAAGAGCTGCATTTAGCTTCAGGAGAGGGCTTTGTTAGCATGCTAACAGATACTCATAGCCTTCAGCGCCAAATAAATTAATATGAGATTGTTACTTTAATGAAAAAACACATTTAAATGCTGAATCTCCTCTTCTATCAAACTCTACTCAGCCACCAATTATCATCAGCTCACTCAGGTAACAGCTGCTCAACACAACGATGGAGGCTCTGAATGTTAAAACAGTGTTTACGGTCTGGGAATGACATTAACTAAAATACCACAAATTGAATATAAAATATAATGTAATCAATTTTATGTAAGAAAAAAACAAAACGTTGACCACTGCTGGAGTTGATATTTGGAACACTGAGTTTCTTTACATCAGCGAATCAGCAGTTTAAAAACATGTTCTAATTATCCAAACTATAATATATATATATATATATATATATATATATATATATATATATATATATATATATATATATATATATAAGTGCTAACGGTTGTTTAACACCCTAAAAGTGAATATACCTCAAATACCTGAAATACTGAACACATATAGGTTCTGGTAACGGTGTTGTTTGATTTTTAATTTGTTTCATTATTAAACTTCAGTTTGAAGGTTTCCTCCCCAGAAGCAGCTCACGCCAAGTGAAGGGGGCGGGGTTTGTTTACACACCTATCCATCCGTGTTCCTATTTGTCGAGCTGTCTCTGTCTCCAGCTTTCATTGGGTGAGGGGCGGAGTCACACCTGGACAGGTCACCTGTCCGTCACTGAGCAACAGTAGAAACGATATTATGAAAATAAAATTGTGTTTTTAAAACGGGCATTTTAAATAGTTGTTGACTGTAAAACTGTATAAAAGCTCATAGTTATCAGTGCTGATAGTGAAAGTTCTTGGACAAATAAATTTAGACCCGATGCGTCACAAGAAGGAACATCAAGCTGTAAAATCCTTGTGACTGATTCACAGATTTATGGAAGAGTTTGGTTGGAGAATAAAAATGTCCGCCTGACCCTGGAACGTGCACTTTACTCTGTGGTTGTTCTGAGGTGATTGTACCATCAATCTGCCATCAGAGAGCTGATTATACACTGTATACCTGCGTGTGACTACCGACCACATACTTCCTCAGATAATCACTAACTTGAGAAACTAAATTAAAATCTGTCTGAACAGCGTCTGTGGGCCTCGTGGCAAAAAAGAAAAATCAATTAGCCGTCTCGTTAGAGCTCCGTCTCCCTCTAGCTGATTTTAATTCCTCACCTCCAAACATATTATTGATTGCCTTCATATTCACACCATCCTGTTTATCAGCAGCTGCATCAAATTCCAGTCAATACTCGTCTCCTGAGGCTTTTTATATCAGCCTGGTGCAATTTGTATCTTGATAAAACTCCCTGAGGGTCCGAGTTTTCAGTGTTCAGGAGAAACTAATGAATTTCCCAGCAGATGAACACGTGGTGATGTTAGTTTGTTTGGTCTAACGAGATTCTAGCAGCATGAAGGTGTAAAACAAAAGGTGTTGAGGTTAGGTAGACACAAGCTGATGAACACTAACCAGATGCGGTTGTGAAATGTCTCCTTCATTGTCAGTAATCACTGAGACTATTCTGAGTCTATCGGTGGATGTAAAATTTGATCAGATTGAGTCAAAGCTCTATTAGCTGTACATTCAGGTTGCCATGGTGATACCAGGTGCAGCATTTTATCCAAAGATTCACTGAAGCTGCTGCTTTTTTTTCTCATCGCACGTTTTTCTAACTGTAAGCTCTACAAGATCTCACACTGGTGTCACGTTTGTATTTCTGGTGTGAAAATAAATGTGAGCACACAGAAGAGTTAAAAACAGAAAGGTCGCTCTGTTTTTACCAAAACTTTTCGTTTCTGTGATTTTCTGTCGATGGATGTGTTCCAGTTGGCTGTTTGTCTGTAATCTAAAGGTTTCTGGTGTCAAATCAATGTATTAAAGAATCTATTGTTTTAAACGAAGTTCACGTGGAGAAAACAGACAGATTATAAAATATCTCAGCAAAACTTCAGTTTAATTAAACCTCCGTTTCCATGGAGACGGTTTTTGGTTTGCTTGTTATTTCTGAAAATGATACGACACGCTCAGTGCTGCTTGTTACTGAGATGAGTTCATGTTTTTAGGTTAAATATTTTCATTAATTATAATAGTGAGACATTTAAATATTAAAACATATAATTAGATTGTTCCATCAAATTATAATTAGGGGGGGTTAGGGTTGGGGGGGGGTCATGGCCCTGGCCTGGTTGAGCTGTGGGAGGTTTCGGGTGTCGTTCTGGTGGTGCATGAGGAGTTGCTGGAGGGGTCTAACCTGGTGGCTCCTGAGTACAGTTGGGGGGGCGGGTCCCAGCTGGTATGCTGCCCTGAGCAGGTGTGTGTGTGTGTGTGTGTTTTCTGATGGTTTTATGGTTTTTCATTGTAATTTTATTGAATGTTTTGTTAATTATTACAACAGTAACAGTTCAGGGGACATGGGGAATGGGAAGAAAGAAAGGAAGAACGTAGAAGGGAAGAAGGAGAGAGAGAGAGAGAGAGAGAGATTAGGAATCTGCTTCACCTGTTGAGAGACAAAAACAAGAGCAGAGAAACCAGCATGTATATAAATCAATGTCATTTAAATAAAACACACTGCTTAACACGGTATTTATAGTGGCAGCTGCAGTTCAAGTTAGTGTGTGTCTCTGCACACCTGACTGAACACCTGTATGAACCAGATGTTCATCAGCTGTTGGTCAACCTTCAGGATCAAACTAATTCAAGATGTCCGCCACAGCTAATCCACTGTAATGAATTTATAGACATAAACTTGATGTTCTCGTAATCTGAGTTTAACAGATTACATGTAACATTTTTATTGTGATAATTTTAATGGTTTTTCAACATGAGACAACACATGTGTCCTCGATGGTCTTTGAAGTCACACCAGGATTCCTGCTGCATGCACTGTTTAACTTGAATTTCTGTGGGATTAGGACTATAATCTAGTTTCAGTAATCTGCATGACTCTGGTGAGAATTATCTGGTCTGTTATCTCATCGTGTCTTTTACTGTTTTCTTTGTTTTATTATGTTTCAGACATTTTAATGTGCAGAGTTTCATTCCTGGTTATTTTAATCTGCTTCTTGTTGTTGGAGGTAAATCCTGTTTATCTGATGTTTATAGTGAGACTGAGCTGCATGTCGCTGAGCCTCGACTGGACAGTTTGTTGAACTGGTTTGTGAGTTGAGTGACAGCTGGTAGAACAAGAGGCAGAAAAACAGCAGGCTGAATAATAAACATAATATTCTGATGCATCATGATGAGCGGAGGCCACTTTAACCATCTGGTTGTGAGACCTGGAGCCGACCTGGAGCCGACTGGTGATACATCTGATTCTGAGAACAATAATAAGAAAAAATATGGGATATTAACAGCAAATTAAATAAATCATAAATCTTGATTCCTGCAAAAAATAACTTTTTATATACCATAATTACAGATACAGAGATGATGATGAAACTAAAAAGGAAGCTTATTTTAAAAAATCTAGTAAACTAAGAATGTAAAAGGCCTGAAACAGGTTTTTGAACAGAAAGTTAAAATTAAAAACTACAAGTATTAAAGTTCTTATTTAAAACGTTTATTGTTTTGTTTAAGCTTCATTTTGAAACCTTTTATTTTTAAATTTTCATATTCTCAGTCAGATTTCACCATGTTGATCCTCTGGGACTGTAAAGCTTGAAAAGAATTTACTAAACCTGAACATGCGACCTGAGAAGAGAAGATCAAGTCACGGACTTCCTCAGACCTTCAGACCTTCAGACCTGCTGCTCTGGTTGGTGCAGCTTTGTGAAAAATCCTCTTGTGTGGTGAGATTCATGCTGAAGAGTCTGAACTTCAGTGTTTTCATGCCTGACAGATGTTTACTGTTACATCTGGACTGAAGTGATCATAATTCAGGGGTAGGCCACTATCCTGCACATTTTAGATGTTTCCCTGTTTCACCACACCTGCTGCAGATGAACAGGTCGTTAACAGGCTTCTATAGGACTTACTGAGAGGTTGCAGATTTGAATCAGGTGTGGTGAAACAGGGGAACATCTAAAAAGTGCAGGATAGTGGCCCTCGAGGCCTGGAGTTGCCCACCCCTGGATCATATATAAATGCTTAAATTTAATGTTGGACCTGGACCTGGACCTGGACCTGGACCTGGACCTGGACCTGGGCCTGGGCCTGGGCCTGGGCCTGGACCTGGGCCTGGGCCTGGGCCTGGGCCTGTACCTGGACCTGGACCTGGACCTGGACCTGGACCTGGGCCTGGACCTGGACCTGGACCTGGACCTGGACCTGGACCTGGACCTGGACCTGGACCTGGGCCTGCCTGGGCCTGGACCTGGGCCTGGGCCTGGGCCTGGACCTGGACCTGGACCTGGACCTGGGCCTGGGCCTGCCTGGGCCTGCCTGGGCCTGGGCCTGGGCCTGGGCCTGGACCCGGACCCGGACCCGGACCCGGACCCGGACCTGGACCTGGTCAGACCTGTTGTTTTTCTAGTGACTTTAGTTGTGAGTTTGTATAATAAATGAACTAAAACTGATGCTGATGTTTAATAGGACCAGTAATCATTCAGTGGACATCAATCAGAGTGATCCATGTTTGAAGAATCAGATGTTCACAGAGAGTCGAGTTGGACCATAAAACTAAACGAGTCAAACTCCAAATTAAATCAACTTATTTTAGTTTTAATGCCCGTCGTGTTCTGTGTGATGATACTTTTTATTTTGTTGCTCTTTTCTCGTCGAAATCAGAGAACAAGATGAATCTTCTGTTTCTGAGATCATCTAGTTTTACAGTCTGTCGTTGTTTTTCTGAGTAAGACCTGCTGAACTACTAGTCAGTGCAGAGATGCACCCGGCAGCCATGATGGACTCGTAGTTCAACTCAGAAAATAGTGACTGTATATAAATGCGTGTTTATGCAGATGTTTATAGGATCATTCTGTTGCTCTCGTCCTGCAGATTTACTATCATCTGCTCTATAAACTGTACGTCTGTTAGTTTTACAAATTATTAACAAGTTTGACTTCAGCTGCAACAGAAAATCATTCTCTACTTTTCTTTTGGCTGCACTCTATTTTATATCTTTCATTTTCTCTTCCTACTTCTTTTGTCTGATATATTTATGCAGCTTCTCGCTCATTTCATTCCTCTCTTTAATCTCTTCTCATACTTTGATCTTTTTCCTCTTATTGTTTCTTTTTTGTTTTTTCTCTGTGTGTTTTCTTATTTTCTCGTTCCGTCCCGTTCTTTCCTGCTGGCTTGTTATCTTCTCTGTGACAGATCTCTCTCTATGTTCTCCTTCTTGTATATCTTCTGTCGATGATGGAGGAGGTGATGGATGCTGCGTTTCCACGGTAATTTGATGGATGGCTTAGCTAGCAAAACGAGACACAGCAGAGCGTGCCGATGCACATCTCCTGCCCGATCTCAGAAACACTCGGATGGTTTCAGAATAGGATCGCTGGTCAAACCCAGTTAGGTTTTATTTGTTCGTTTGGCTTCAGGGTCACGGGTTCAAATCCAGTCCGACATATTTTGAATTCTCACAACATCATTAAGGCTT
The DNA here is from genome assembly GCA_006937955.1 of Pachypanchax playfairii. Classification (NCBI taxonomy): domain Eukaryota; kingdom Metazoa; phylum Chordata; class Actinopteri; order Cyprinodontiformes; family Aplocheilidae; genus Pachypanchax; species Pachypanchax playfairii. The sequence goes on from SSNP01000051.1 coordinate 273,673, forward strand.
CACAGTACTTGAAGGAGCTGTATGTGATTACATGTGAAGTGCATTTAAAGTCAAATAAATAAGAAAATAAAAGAATGAAATGAGAAATGAGGAGCATGAAGGGTGTGAGGGTTCAAGGTGACTTTATTAATACCTGTAGGTAGATTTGTCTCACAGACGAGAGTCCAGCATCCAAAACAGCATCTCACACAAATACAAACACATTTAAGGCCGAATATGAACAAATCGTCATTGTTATCATTTGAATCATGGTGATATAACCAAAAGTTTCCAGTCTGAAGGGGGCCAGAACTCTGAAGGACCAACATATGAATCATAATGAAGGAGCTATTTCCACCAGTGATTTCAAATAACGAGGACAAATGGACGCAGTAACTCCCAATGTGTTGGTTGTGTACCAAAGTTTGTGTGTTCATGTAATCCTTGACTTCTTATGAAAAAGATGAACGAGCATTAAGTCAGCTGATGCAGAGAAAAATCACAACAGAACAAGAAAAAAGAAGGAAGGAGAGCCGAGGTCAACCTTCACAGAAAAACAACTTTCAAAAAATATTACTGAACTTCAGGGTCAAAAGAAGGTGCATCCAAACATGGAGTCCAATTCTTCAGATTAAGTGTGGATTTAAGGTAGAAAAATTCTGCTTCTTTATCAGAAAATGCACTTCTTGAATGTCGATATTCAGTTTTAAGTTCAGATTTCTACTCAAACAGACCCCCCACCCTCCCCTCATCCACAGCTTCCCTGTCTCACCTCAACTGTCTCACCTCAACTGTCTCACCTCCTACCTCATTCATGAATGCTCTTTCTGGTGCTTTTCCATCATATTTAACATAAGAAGAAGCCGATGTCCCCATTGTCTCCACCTCCCACCTGTCTGTCTCTAGCAGTCAGGTGAAGAATCAGCTGGAGAGACTGAACAGGTACAAGGCAGCAGGTCCACATGGTGTTAGTCCCAGAGTCCTAAAGGCTTCTGCAGATCAGCTACGTGGGATTCTACAACATGTCTTCAACCTCAGCCTCACCCAGGAGAAGGTACCATCCTGCCTTGTTCCAGAACCCAAAACATCTCATCCATTGGCCCCTAAAGACTACAGGCCTGTTCTCCTAACATCCCACATCATGAAGGTCTTAGACAGACTAGAACCCTCTATAGGAGATCCTTCCCGTCCACAGCTAGAACCCTCTACAGGAGATCCTTCCCGTCCACAGCTAGAACCCCCTACGTGAGATCCTTCCTGTCCACAGCTAGAACCCTCTACAGTAGATCCTTCCCGTCCACAGCTAGAACCCTCTACAGGAGATCCTTCCCGTCCACAGCTAGAACCCCCTACGTGAGATCCTTCCTGTCCACAGCTAGAACCCTCTACAGTAGATCCTTCCTGTCCACTGCTAGAACCCTCTACAGGAGATCCTTCCCGTCTACAGCTAGAACCCTCTACAGGAGATCCTTCCCGTCTACAGCTAGAACCCTCAACAGGAGATCCTTCCCGTCTACAGCTAGAACCCTCTACAGGAGATCCTTCCCGGCTACATCTAGAACCCTCTACAGGAGATCCTTCCCGTCCACATCTAGAACCCTCTACAGGAGATCCTTCCCGTCTACAGCTAGAACCCTCTACAGGAGATCCTTCCCGTCTACAGCTAGAACCCTCTACAGGAGATCCTTCTTGTCTACATCTAGAACCCTCTACAGGAGATCCTTCCCGTCCACAGCTAGAACCCTCTACAGGAGATCCTTCCCGTCTACAGCTAGAACCCTCTACAGGAGATCCTTCCCGTCTACAGCTAGAACCCTCTACAGGAGATCCTTCCCGTCCACATCTAGAACCCTCTAAAGGAGATCCTTCTTGTCTACATCTAGAACCCTCTACAGGAGATCCTTCCCGTCCACAGCTAGAACCCTCTACAGGAGATCCTTCCCGTCCACAGTTAGAACCCTCTACAGGAGATCCTTCCTGTCCACAGCTAGAACCCTCAACAGGAGATCCTTCCCGTCTACAGCTAGAACCCTCTACAGGAGATCCTTCCCGGCTACATCTAGAACCCTCTACAGTAGATCCTTCCCGTCCACATCTAGAACCCTCTAAAGGAGATCCTTCTTGTCTACATCTAGAACCCTCTACAGGAGATCCTTCCCGTCCACATCTACAACCCTCTACAGGAGATCCTTCCCGTCTACAGCTAGAACCCTCTACATGAGATCCTTCCCGTCTACAGCTAGAACCCTCAACAGGAGATCCTTCCCGTCTACAGCTAGAACCCTCTACAGGAGATCCTTCCCGTCTACATCTAGAACCCTCTACAGGAGATCCTTCCCGTCCACAGTTAGAACCCTCTACAGGAGATCCTTCCTGTCCACATCTAGAACCCTCTACAGGAGATCCTTCTTATCTACATCTAGAACCCTCTAAAGGAGATCCTGCTTGTCTACATCTAGAACCCTCTACAGGAGATCCTTCCTGTCCACAGCTAGAACCCTCTACATGAGATCCTTCCCGTCCACATCTAGAACACTCTAAAGGAGATCCTTCTTGTCTACATCTAGAACCCTCTACAGGAGATCCTTCCTGTCCACAGCTAGAACCCTCTACATGAGATCCTTCCCGTCCACATCTAGAACCCTCTAAAGGAGATCCTTCTTGTCTACATCTAGAACCCTCTACAGGAGATCCTTCTTGTCTACATCTAGAACCCTCTACAGGAGATCCTTCCCGTCCACAGCTAGAACCCTCTAAAGGAGATCCTTCTTGTCTACATCTAGAACCCTCTAAAGGAGATCCTTCTTGTCCACAGCTAGAACCCTCTAAAGGAGATCCTTCTTGTCTACATCTAGAACCCTCTAAAGGAGATCCTGCTTGTCTACATCTAGAACCCTCTACAGGAGATCCTGCTTGTCTACATCTAGAACCCTCTACAGGAGATCCTTCTCGTCCACATCTAGAACCCTCTAAAGGAGATCCTTCTTGTCTACATCTAGAACCCTCTACATGAGATCCTTCCCGTCCACATCTAGAACCCTCTAAAGGAGATCCTTCTTGTCTACATCTAGAACCCTCTAAAGGAGATCCTTCTTGTCTACATCTAGAACACTCTACAGGAGATCCTTCTTGTCTACATCTAGAACCCTCTACAGGAGATCCTTCTTGTCTACATCTAGAACCCTCTACATGAGATCCTTCCCGTCCACAGCTAGAACCCTCTACAGGAGATCCTTCCTGTCCACAGCTAGAACCCTCTAAAGGAGATCCTTCCTGTCCACAGCTAGAACCCTCTAAAGGAGATCCTTCCTGTCCACAGCTAGAACCCTCTAAAGGAGATCCTTCTTGTCTACATCTAGAACCCTCTACATGAGATCCTTCCCGTCCACAGCTAGAACCCTCTAAAGGAGATCCTTCTTGTCTACATCTAGAACCCTCTACAGGAGATCCTTCTTGTCTACATCTAGAACCCTCTACATGAGATCCTTCCCGTCCACATCTAGAACCCTCTAAAGGAGATCCTTCTTGTCTACATCTAGAACCCTCTACATGAGATCCTTCCCGTCCACAGCTAGAACCCTCTAAAGGAGATCCTTCTTGTCTACATCTAGAACCCTCTACATGAGATCCTTCCCGTCCACAGCTAGAACCCTCTACAGGAGATCCTTCCTGTCCACAGCTAGAACCCTCTAAAGGAGATCCTTCCTGTCCACCTCTAGAACCCTCTACAGGACATCCTTCCCGTCCACATCTAGAACCCTCTAAAGGAGATCCTTCTTGTCTACATCTAGAACCCTCTACATGAGATCCTTCCCGTCCACATCTAGAACCCTCTAAAGGAGATCCTTCTTGTCTACATCTAGAACCCTCTACAGGAGATCCTTCCCGTCCACAGCTAGAACCCTCTACAGGAGATCCTTCCCGTCTACATCTAGAACCCTCTAAAGGAGATCCTTCTTGTCTACAGCTAGAACCCTCTACAGGAGATCCTTCTTGTCTACATCTAGAACCCTCTACATGAGATCCTTCCCGTCCACAGCTAGAACCCTCTACAGGAGATCCTTCCTGTCCACATCTAGAACCCTCTACAGGAGATCCTTCCCGTCCACATCTAGAACCCTCTAAAGGAGATCCTTCTTATCTACATCTAGAACCCTCTAAAGGAGATCCTGCTTGTCTACATCTAGAACCCTCTACAGGAGATCCTTCTTGTCTACATCTAGAACCCTCTACATGAGATCCTTCCCGTCCACAGCTAGAACCCTCTACAGGAGATCCTTCCTGTCCACAGCTAGAACCCTCTAAAGGAGATCCTTCCCGTCCACAGCTAGAACCCTCTAAAGGAGATCCTTCCTGTCCACAGCTAGAACCCTCTAAAGGAGATCCTTCCCGTCCACATCTAGAACCCTCTAAAGGAGATCCTGCTTGTCTACATCTAGAACCCTCTACAGGAGATCCTTCCTGTCC
>SSNP01000051.1:290359-319461 GCA_006937955.1 Pachypanchax playfairii
GTTGTCATGTGTTGTAACACAGTGACATGTGTTGTAACATGTTGTCATGTGTTGTAACACAGTGACATGTGTTGTAACATGTTGTCATGTGTTGTAACACAGTGACATGTGTTGTAACATGTTGTCATGTGTTGTAACACAGTGACATGTGTTGTAACATGTTGTCATGTGTTGTAACACAGTGACATGTGTTGTAACATGTTGTCATGTGTTGTAACATGTTGTCATGTGTTGTAACATGTTGTCATGTGTTGTAACACAGTGACATGTGTTGTAACATGTTGTCAGGTGTTGTAACACAGTGACATGTGTTGTAACATGTTGTCATGTGTTGTAACACAGTGACATGTGTTGTAACAGGTTGTCATGTGTTGTAACACAGTGACATGTGTTGTAACACAGTGACATGTGTTGTAACACAGTGACATGTGTTGTAACATGTTGTCAGGTGTTGTAACACAGTGACATGTGTTGTAACAGGTTGTCATGTGTTGTAACACAGTGACATGTGTTGTAACATGTTGTCATGTGTTGTAACACAGTGACATGTGTTGTAACATGTTGTCAGGTGTTGTAACACAGTGACATGTGTTGTAACATGTTGTCATGTGTTGTAACACAGTGACATGTGTTGTAACACAGTGGCATGTGTTGTAACATGTTGTCATGTGTTGTAACACAGTGACATGTGTTGTAACATGTTGTCAGGTGTTGTAACACAGTGACATGTGTTGTAACATGTTGTCATGTGTTGTAACATGTTGTCATGTGTTGTAACATGTTGTCATGTGTTGTAACACAGTGACATGTGTTGTAACACAGTGACATGTGTTGTAACATGTTGTCATGTGTTGTAACACAGTGACATGTTTTGTAACACAGTGGCATGTGTTGTAACATGTTGTAATGTGTTGTAACATGTTGTCATGTGTTGTAACATGTTGTCATGTGTTGTAACACAGTGACATGTGTAGTAACATGTTGTCAGGTGTTGCAACACAGAGACATGTGTTGTAACATGTTGTCATGTGTTGTAACATGTTGTCATGTGTTGTAACACAGTGACATGTGTTGTAACATGTTGTCATGTGTTGTAACACAGTGACATGTGTTGTAACATGTTGTCATGTGTTGTAACACAGTGACATGTGTTGTAACATGTTGTCAGGTGTTGTAACACAGTGACATGTGTTGTAACAGGTTGTCATGTGTTGTAACACAGTGACATGTGTTGTAACATGTTGTCATGTGTTGTAACACAGTGACATGTGTAGTAACATGTTGTCAGGTGTTGCAACACAGAGACATGTGTTGTAACATGTTGTCATGTGTTGTAACATGTTGTCATGTGTTGTAACACAGTGACATGTGTTGTAACATGTTGTCATGTGTTGTAACACAGTGACATGTGTTGTAACATGTTGTCATGTGTTGCAACACAGTGACATGTGTTGTAACATGTTGTCAGGTGTTGTAACACAGTGACATGTGTTGTAACAGGTTGTCATGTGTTGTAACATGTTGTCAGGTGTTGTAACACAGTGACATGTGTTGTAACAGGTTGTCATGTGTTGTAACACAGTGACATGTGTTGTAACACAGTGACATGTGTTGTAACATGTTGTCATGTGTTGTAACTAGAGGTGGGAAAAATGATCGATTCTAAGATGCATTGCGATTCGGCCGTGCACGATTCTGCATCGATGCAGCATGTGACATAATCATGATTCCCACTCAATCCAGGTTCTCAAGTGTCCTTGTCTTTAAGCTGCTAAAAACATTTTATCCAGCACACTTTGAATGAAAAACAAGGAATTGTTTTATTTGAATATAGTATTGTAACATGTTGTCATGTGTTGTAACACAGTGACATGTGTTGTAACATGTTGTCAGGTGTTGTAACACAGTGACATGTGTTGTAACAGGTTGTCATGTGTTGTAACACAGTGACATGTGTTGTAACATGTTGTCATGTGTTGTAACATTGTCATGTGTTGTAACACAGTGACATGTGTTGTAACATGTTGTCATGTGTTGTAACACAGTGACATGTGTTGTAACAGGTTGTCATGTGTTGTAACACAGTGACATGTGTTGTAACATGTTGTCATGTGTTGTAACATGTTGTCATGTGTTGTAACATGTTGTCATGTGTTGTAACACAGTGACATGTGTTGTAACACAGTGACATGTGTTGTAACACAGTGACATGTGTTGTAACATGTTGTCATGTGTTGTAACACAGTGACATGTGTTGTAACACAGTGGCATGTGTTGTAACATGTTGCCATGTGTTGTAACACAGTGACATGTGTTGTAACAGGTTGTCATGTGTTGTAACATGGTGTCATGTGTTGTAACATGTTGTCATGTGTTGTAACACAGTGGCATGTGTTGTAACAGGTTGTCATGTGTTGTAACACAGTGACATGTGTTGTAACACAGTGACATGTGTTGTAACACAGTGGCATGTGTTGTAACATGTTGTCATGTGTTGTAACACAGTGACATGTGTTGTAACATGTTGTCATGTGTTGTAACACAGTGACATGTGTTGTAACACAGTGGCATGTGTTGTAACAGGTTGTCATGTGTTGTAACACAGTGTCATGTGTTGTAACACAGTGACATGTGTTGTAACAGGTTGTCATGTGTTGTAACACAGTGACATGTGTTGTAACATGTTGTCATGTGTTGTAACACAGTGACATGTGTTGTAACATGTTGTCAGGTGTTGTAACACAGTGACATGTGTTGTAACAGGTTGTCATGTGTTGTAACACAGTGACATGTGTTGTAACATGTTGTCATGTGTTGTAACATGTTGTCATGTGTTGTAACATGTTGTCATGTGTTGTAACACAGTGACATGTGTTGTAACACAGTGACATGTGTTGTAACACAGTGACATGTGTTGTAACATGTTGTCATGTGTTGTAACACAGTGACATGTGTTGTAACATGTTGTCATGTGTTGTAACACAGTGACATGTGTTGTAACACAGTGGCATGTGTTGTAACATGTTGCCATGTGTTGTAACACAGTGACATGTGTTGTAACATGTTGTCATGTGTTGTAACACGGTGACATGTGTTGTAACATGTTGTCATGTGTTGTAACACAGTGACATGTGTTGTAACACAGTGGCATGTGTTGTAACATGTTGCCATGTGTTGTAACACAGTGACATGTGTTGTAACAGGTTGTCATGTGTTGTAACACAGTGACATGTGTTGTAACACAGTGACATGTGTTGTAACACAGTGACATGTGTTGTAACAGGTTGTCATGTGTTGTAACACAGTGACATGTGTTGTAACACAGTGGCATGTGTTGTAACATGTTGTCATGTGTTGTAACACAGTGACATGTGTTGTAACACAGTGACATGTGTTGTAACACAGTGACATGTGTTGTAACAGGTTGTCATGTGTTGTAACACAGTGACATGTGTTGTAACATGTTGTCATGTGTTGTAACATGTTGTCATGTGTTGTAACATGTTGTCATGTGTTGTAACACAGTGACATGTGTTGTAACACAGTGACATGTGTTGTAACACAGTGACATGTGTTGTAACAGGTTGTCATGTGTTGTAACACAGTGACATGTGTTGTAACATGTTGTCATGTGTTGTAACATGGTGTCATGTGTTGTAACATGTTGCCATGTGTTGTAACACAGTGGCATGTGTTGTAACAGGTTGTCATGTGTTGTAACACAGTGACATGTGTTGTAACACAGTGACATGTGTTGTAACACAGTGACATGTGTTGTAACATGTTGTCATGTGTTGTAACACAGTGACATGTGTTGTAACATGTTGTCATGTGTTGTAACATGTTGTCATGTGTTGTAACATGTTGTCATGTGTTGTAACACAGTGACATGTGTTGTAACACAGTGACATGTGTTGTAACACAGTGACATGTGTTGTAACATGTTGTCATGTGTTGTAACACAGTGACATGTGTTGTAACATGTTGTCATGTGTTGTAACATGTTGTCATGTGTTGTAACATTTTGTCATGTGTTGTAACACAGTGGCATGTGTTGTAACAGGTTGTCATGTGTTGTAACACAGTGACATGTGTTGTAACACAGTGACATGTGTTGTAACACAGTGACATGTGTTGTAACATGTTGTCATGTGTTGTAACACAGTGACATGTGTTGTAACACAGTGACATGTGTTGTAACACAGTGACATGTGTTGTAACAGGTTGTCATGTGTTGTAACACAGTGACATGTGTTGTAACATGTTGTCATGTGTTGTAACATGTTGTCATGTGTTGTAACATGTTGTCATGTGTTGTAACACAGTGACATGTGTTGTAACACAGTGGCATGTGTTGTAACATGTTGCCATGTGTTGTAACACAGTGGCATGTGTTGTAACAGGTTGTCATGTGTTGTAACACAGTGACATGTGTTGTAACACAGTGACATGTGTTGTAACACAGTGACATGTGTTGTAACATGTTGTCATGTGTTGTAACACAGTGACATGTGTTGTAACAGGTTGTCATGTGTTGTAACACAGTGACATGTGTTGTAACATGTTGTCATGTGTTGTAACACAGTGACATGTGTTGTAACACAGTGGCATGTGTTGTAACAGGTTGTCATGTGTTGTAACACAGTGACATGTGTTGTAACACAGTGACATGTGTTGTAACACAGTGACATGTGTTGTAACATGTTGTCATGTGTTGTAACACAGTGACATGTGTTGTAACATGTTGTCATGTGTTGTAACACAGTGACATGTGTTGTAACATGTTGTCATGTGTTGTAACACAGTGACATGTGTTGTAACACAGTGGCATGTGTTGTAACATGTTGTCATGTGTTGTAACACAGTGACATGTGTTGTAACATAGTGACATGTGTTGTAACACAGTGACATGTGTTGTAACATGTTGTCATGTGTTGTAACACAGTGACATGTGTTGTAACACAGTGGCATGTGTTGTAACATGTTGTCATGTGTTGTAACATGTTGTCATGTGTTGTAACATGTTGTCATGTGTTGTAACACAGTGACATGTGTTGTAACACAGTGACATGTGTTGTAACACAGTGACATGTGTTGTAACATGTTGTCATGTGTTGTAACACATTGACATGTGTTGTAACACAGTGACATGTGTTGTAACAGGTTGACATGTGTTGTAACACAGTGACATGTGTTGTAACACAGTGACATGTGTTGTAACACAGTGGCATGTGTTGTAACATGTTGTCATGTGTTGTAACACAGTGACATGTGTTGTAACAGGTTGTCATGTGTTGTAACACAGTGACATGTGTTGTAACATGTTGTCATGTGTTGTAACACAGTGACATGTGTTGTAACATGTTGTCATGTGTTGTAACATGTTGTCATGTGTTGTAACATGTTGTCATGTGTTGTAACACAGTGACATGTGTTGTAACACAGTGACATGTGTTGTAACACAGTGACATGTGTTGTAACATGTTGTCATGTGTTGTAACACAGTGACATGTGTTGTAACACAGTGGCATGTGTTGTAACATGTTGCCATGTGTTGTAACACAGTGACATGTGTTGTAACAGGTTGTCATGTGTTGTAACACAGTGACATGTGTTGTAACAGGTTGTCATGTGTTGTAACACAGTGACATGTGTTGTAACATGTTGTCATGTGTTGTAACATGTTGTCATGTGTTGTAACATGTTGTCATGTGTTGTAACACAGTGACATGTGTTGTAACACAGTGACATGTGTTGTAACACGGTGACATGTGTTGTAACATGTTGTCATGTGTTGTAACACAGTGACATGTGTTGTAACATGTTGTCAGGTGTTGTAACACAGTGACATGTGTTGTAACAGGTTGTCATGTGTTGTAACACAGTGGCATGTGTTGTAACAGGTTGTCATGTGTTGTAACACAGTGACATGTGTTGTAACACAGTGACATGTGTTGTAACACAGTGACATGTGTTGTAACATGTTGTCATGTGTTGTAACACAGTGACATGTGTTGTAACACAGTGGCATGTGTTGTAACATGTTGTCATGTGTTGTAACACAGTGACATGTGTTGTAACAGGTTGTCATGTGTTGTAACATGTTGTCATGTGTTGTAACATGTTGTCATGTGTTGTAACATAGTGACATGTGTTGTAACACAGTGACATGTGTTGTAACACAGTGACATGTGTTGTAACAGGTTGTCATGTGTTGTAACACAGTGACATGTGTTGTAACACAGTGACATGTGTTGTAACATGTTGTCATGTGTTGTAACATGTTGTCAGGTGTTGTAACACAGTGACATGTGTTGTAACAGGTTGTCATGTGTTGTAACACAGTGACATGTGTTGTAACATGTTGTCATGTGTTGTAACACAGTGACATGTGTTGTAACACAGTGACATGTGTTGTAACATGTTGTCATGTGTTGTAACACAGTGACATGTGTTGTAACACAGTGGCATGTGTTGTAACATGTTGCCATGTGTTGTAACACAGTGACATGTGTTGTAACAGGTTGTCATGTGTTGTAACACAGTGACATGTGTTGTAACATGTTGTCATGTGTTGTAACATGTTGTCATGTGTTGTAACATGTTGTCATGTGTTGTAACACAGTGACATGTGTTGTAACATGTTGTCATGTGTTGTAACACAGTGACATGTGTTGTAACATGTTGTCATGTGTTGTAACACAGTGACATGTGTTGTAACATGTTGTCAGGTGTTGTAACACAGTGACATGTGTTGTAACATGTTGTCATGTGTTGTAACATGTTGTCATGTGTTGTAACATGTTGTCATGTGTTGTAACACAGTGACATGTGTTGTAACACAGTGACATGTGTTGTAACACAGTGACATGTGTTGTAACAGGTTGTCATGTGTTGTAACACAGTGACATGTGTTGTAACAAGTTGTCATGTGTTGTAACACAGTGACATGTGTTGTAACACAGTGTCATGTGTTGTAACATGTTGTCAGGTGTTGTAACACAGTGACATGTGTTGTAACATGTTGTCATGTGTTGTTACATGTTGTCATGTGTTGTAACACGTGACATGTGTTGTAACAGGTTGGCATGTGTTGTAACACAGTGACATGTGTTGTAACATGTTGTCATGTGTTGTAACACAGTGACATGTGTTGTAACACAGTGACATGTGTTGTAACATGTTGTCATGTGTTGTAACATGTTGTCATGTGTTGTAACATGTTGTCTTGTGTTGTAACACAGTGACATGTGTTGTAACACAGTGGCATGTGTTGTAACAGGTTGTCATGTGTTGTAACACAGTGACATGTGTTGTAACACAGTGACATGTGTTGTAACACAGTGACATGTGTTGTAACAGGTTGTCATGTGTTGTAACACAGTGACATGTGTTGTAACAGGTTGTCATGTGTTGTAACACAGTGACATGTGTTGTAACACAGTGACATGTGTTGTAACATGTTGTCATGTGTTGTAACATGTTGTCATGTGTTGTAACATGTTGTCATGTGTTGTAACACAGTGACATGTGTTGTAACATGTTGTCAGGTGTTGTAACACAGTGACATGTGTTGTAACACAGTGACATGTGTTGTAACATGTTGTCATGTGTTGTAACACAGTGACATGTGTTGTAACANGGAGGGTAACGACAGAGAAGCTGCAGAGAGGTGTGTAAGACTACAACTCTGCTTCCTGGACTGGACCCTGGATTGTCACGGTTTTGGAAAAGTAATAAATTCAGCCATATTTCTAGAAAGGAGAGCTGCACCATCCAAAGTAGGATGGATGCCGTCTCTCCGAATCAGTCCAGGTTTTCCCCAAAACGTCTGCCAATTATCGATAAAGCCCACGTTGTTATCGGGACACCACCTAGACAACCAGCGACGAAATGAAGACATACGACTAAACATGTCATCGTTTCTCAGATTAGGGAGGGGACCAGAGAAGATTACGGAGTCCGACATTGTTTTTGCAAAGTTACACACCGAAGCAACATTAATCTTAGTGACCTCCGATTGGCGTAACCGGGTGTCGTTACTGCCGACGTGAATAACAATCTTACTGTATTTACGCTTATCCTTAGCCAGCAGTTTCAGGTAGCCTTCTATGTCGCCCGCTCTGGCCCCCGGAAGGCATTTGACTATGGTCGCTGGTGTCTCTAATGCCACGTTTCGGACTATGGAGCTGCCAATAACCAGAGTCTGTTTCTCAGCGGGTGTGTCGCTGAGTGGGGAAAAACGGTTTGAAACGTGGACGGGGCGATGGTGAACCGGGGGCTGCTTAGGACTATGCTTCCTTCTGACCGTCACCCAGCCGGCCTGGGCTCCCGGCTGCTCGGGATTTGCCGGAGGACGGCTAAGGGAAGCTAGTCTCAGTGGCTCTGTGCTCGCTAAAGGAACCTGACTAACTGCTGGAGTCTCAAAAGCACGGAGCCGCGATTCCAAAACAGACAGCCTCGCCTCCAAAGCTACAAATAAACTACATTTGTTACACGTACCATTATCAGTAAAGGAGGCAGAGGAATAACTAAACATCTGACACACAGAACAGGTCAAGGCAGGAGACGGTGAAAGAGAAGCCATGCTAAGCTAAGCTAGGCTAGCTAACGAACAGTATTATAAAAATAAAAGCTAAGAGAAGTTTAAACCAAAGATTCCCTTAAGACAGGAGTGCAGAACAGCTAAGAGAGTAGTGCTTATGAACTACTAAGGCAAAAAATGACAGTAAATCAGTGGAAATCCGAAAAAATGCCAATAGAACAGACAAGACAGCAGCCAAACAGTGCAACCAAGACAAACAGGAAGTGACACAATACGTCTTACCGCGAGACAGGTTCTGCTTGTAATGTGCCGTAACCACTGTAACGTAACGTAACCACTCTACGTCACCCTTGGTGGCAACAAAATGTGAAAATAAAATTATTAAATGTAGAAATCCCTCTTTCAGACACAGAGAAAATTAAAAGTAGATTAATTTCTAAGATTTTGTAGAACAAAATTAATTTTTTTCAGATTTTTTTTTTTGTATTTGGACTTTTGTTTTTTCACTCAGTTTCAGTGGAACATTCTCAGGGGAATTATTTTAAATGTGACATCTGAAACTTTCAGCTATAAAAAGGCTCCAAAACTCAAGGGAGGAACCAGAATTGTGTCGACACGTAACAAGGAATTTAACAGAGAACCAGTTTTAAAATGGATGTTTGGGCTCTTTGTTACCAGCAGTCTGTCACAGTGACAGTTTGTTCCTATAGCAGTTTGATAGAGCAGACGATCATACCACACATCTTATGACATGTCTTTGTTTGACTTTAATAACATTTATAATAACCTAAATTCATAAAGCTACTTCTATGAGATGAGCTGATTAGAAAAAAGTAAATAAAGAGTTTTTTAAAGAGACCCGGGGATAAAAAACTGGAAGATTGGTATAAAACAATGATGGCTTTGTCAACAGAAGTTTGCTCTTTTTTTATTTAAGGTTTAACTATCAGAGTTTATCTGGTGTCAGTAGTTGTTCTAGGCCTGATATTTCTGCCTTTGTTCTCAATTTTCTTGGAAATTTGCAAGAACCATACACCATCCTGAAGAAAAGTCTGAACAGAGTGGAAAAGCAACCAATATTCAAATAAAACATCCAGAAATGTTCAGAAAGTCGGAAGAACTATTAATGAAGCGCACTTTAATCATCATTAAGCTGCTTAGACAGAAAATGTAAAGAAACAAAATGTTATTACGATTAAAGCTTGGATCAGAGATAAATCTGCACATTTCAGCTTCAGAGTTGTTGAATTTAACTGAATGTAATGAGTCTGTTTTGTTCCCTAGATCACTCTGTTCTCAACCCAGTCACCTGTTCTGCGTTTATTAAATCCACTTTGAATAAAGTCACGTTGGGTTTATCATCCTGTGGTTTATTCAGACATAACGATACTTGTCTCCCTCAGGACAGCAGCTGTGGGTGTTAGCTCTGGGTGTCAGCCCTCGTCGTCACACCGTCGGAATCCCAGAGTTCAAATATGTGGCCAACATGCATGGAAACGAGGTGAGTCCACACACGCACAAGCACAATCACAATAAAACCTCCCTGTTAACAGGAAGCAGCTCTAAAGAGATCCACAAAAGCCATTCAGAGTCGGACACAGTCCACGCACTCTTTGGTGTGCAGACAACAGACACCGAGGTGGTCTTGTATTATCCGTGGATAAAAACACACAGCATGCTGAGTCAACATTCAATCCTTATGAAACAGATGTTAGGATATTAATTCAGCAGGACAAACCTGACAGGAAGGACTCAAAAGGGTTTTATTCAAACTCTTCATCAAACAGCTGCTACAGCAAAGAAAGAACTGATCTTTTATTCAAATGAAAAAGTCCATCATATACGGTACTGTTCACAAGTCATAAACCAACTCCATAAATCATCTTCTTTACATTGTCCTTCCAAAGGCCAGACTTCCCTCTAAGCCTTTACACTTAGCTCTCCAGACTTTCTGATGGTTTTAATTGTTTTCTTTAGACTTTGGCTTGTTCACTCAGTTTCTGTCCTACGTTCTCTTTATTTTGTCTCTATTCACGATTTGATATTCATCATTTTCCTACATCCACTTATAAAATCACTTCTTCGACCCAATGGTGGACGATCTCATTGGGTGGGGGTTCGTTGGGTCATGCATCAGTTTCTGAGGGTACGCAGCCTTTTCCAGACCTCATCCTGAGACTCTTATCTGCCAGCTGAGATCAGACATTCTCACCTCTTTATCATAGTAGGGAGGAGACCTGCTGAACTGAAGCATTTTGCTAAGCTAACTTACATATCACCAAAATACCAAAACCCTGTTTGAGTGTTTGGCTCAGGAAATGTGGGGTCTAAATACGATGAGCCCTCCGAGTCAAGGATCAGCCTATAGATGGTGCTTTTAAAGTCTCCTCTGCACGTGTGTCTGGCCTCCTCAGTACAGGGTTGTTTGTGAAGCCTGGTAGTAAATTATAAGGTAGTAAATTAAGGCTAAACACCAGCAAAAGACAGAATGATAACAAATGCCTTAAAGACAAACTTGAAAGAACTTTAATGGGAGTTCAAGAGGGATGAAGCCATCAAGAGGACAGTGGGTGGGGTCAGCACCATCTGTCTGGAAGTTTTATCTGATCTGTCAGATCCTCGGTTGATGCGTCTGAATGTCAGCCTGTCGTGTTCTTTCCTTTTTCCTTGACTTTATGTTGGTTTGAGATGGAGTTCTTTGTTTTTCTGCTTCAGCAGCATCTTTAGTTTGATCCTTGAATAAAAACATGTTTTACTTTGTCAGCTGACTTTAGTCTGCCGGCTTTAATCCAACGTTCAGTATGACTGAGACTTTTTCTTTAAGACCACTTTGAATGAAAACAGGAAGGTTTATCTTACAAAGTTCTCCTTCCAGCTGATTGTATGTGTTCTGTAGCATGTTGTTACATGTTGTCATGTGTTGTAACATGTTGTCAGGTGTTGTAACACAGTGACATGTGTTGTAACAGGTTGTCATGTGTTGTAACACAGTGACATGTGTTGTTACATGTTGTCATGTGTTGTAACACAGTGACATGTGTTGTAACATGTTGTCATGTGTTGTAACACAGTGACATGTGTTGTAACATGTTGTCAGGTGTTGTAACACAGTGACATGTGTTGTAACAGGTTGTCATGTGTTGTAACACAGTGACATGTGTTGTAACATGTTGTCATGTGTTGTAACACAGTGACATGTGTTGTAACACAGTGACATGTGTTGTAACACAGTGACATGTGTTGTAACATGTTGTCATGTGTTGTAACACAGTGACATGTGTTGTAACAGGTTGTCATGTGTTGTAACACAGTGACATGTGTTGTAACACAGTGACATGTGTTGTAACACAGTGACATGTGTTGTAACAGGTTGTCATGTGTTGTAACACAGTGACATGTGTTGTAACACAGTGGCATGTGTTGTAACATGTTGCCATGTGTTGTAACACAGTGACATGTGTTGTAACAGGTTGTCATGTGTTGTAACACAGTGACATGTGTTGTAACACAGTGACATGTGTTGTAACAGGTTGCCATGTGTTGTAACACAGTGACATGTGTTGTAACAGGTTGTCATGTGTTGTAACACAGTGACATGTGTTGTAACAAGTTGTCATGTGTTGTAACATGTTGACATGTGTTGTAACATGTTGTCATGTGTTGTAACACAGTGACATGTGTTGTAACACAGTGGCATGTGTTGTAACAGGTTGTCATGTGTTGTAACACAGTGACATGTGTTGTAACACAGTGACATGTGTTGTAACACAGTGACATGTGTTGTAACAGGTTGTCATGTGTTGTAACACAGTGACATGTGTTGTAACATGTTGTCATGTGTTGTAACATGTTGTCATGTGTTGTAACATGTTGTCATGTGTTGCAACACAGTGACATGTGTTGTAACATGTTGTCATGTGTTGTAACACAGTGACATGTGTTGTAACACAGTGGCATGTGTTGTAACAGGTTGTCATGTGTTGTAACACAGTGACATGTGTTGTAACACAGTGACATGTGTTGTAACACAGTGACATGTGTTGTAACATGTTGTCATGTGTTGTAACATGTTGTCATGTGTTGTAACATGTTGTCATGTGTTGTAACACAGTGACATGTGTTGTAACAGTGACATGTGTTGTAACACAGTGACATGTGTTGTAACATGTTGTCATGTGTTGTAACACAGTGACATGTGTTGTAACACAGTGGCATGTGTTGTAACATGTTGCCATGTGTTGTAACACAGTGACATGTGTTGTAACAGGTTGTCATGTGTTGTAACACAGTGACATGTGTTGTAACATGTTGTCATGTGTTGTAACATGTTGTCATGTGTTGTAACATGTTGTCATGTGTTGTAACACAGTGACATGTGTTGTAACACAGTGACATGTGTTGTAACACAGTGACATGTGTTGTAACATGTTGTCATGTGTTGTAACACAGTGACATGTGTTGTAACACAGTGGCATGTGTTGTAACATGTTGCCATGTGTTGTAACACAGTGACATGTGTTGTAACAGGTTGTCATGTGTTGTAACACAGTGACATGTGTTGTAACACAGTGACATGTGTTGTAACACAGTGACATGTGTTGTAACAGGTTGCCATGTGTTGTAACACAGTGACATGTGTTGTAACATGTTGTCAGGTGTTGTAACACAGTGACATGTGTTGTAACACAGTGACATGTGTTGTAACAGGTTGTCATGTGTTGTAACACAGTGACATGTGTTGTAACATGTTGTCATGTGTTGTAACATAGTGTCATGTGTTGTAACATGTTGTCATGTGTTGTAACACAGTGACATGTGTTGTAACATAGTGGCATGTGTTGTAACAGGTTGTCATGTGTTGTAACACAGTGACATGTGTTGTAACACAGTGACATGTGTTGTAACACAGTGACATGTGTTGTAACAGGTTGTCATGTGTTGTAACACAGTGACATGTGTTGTAACATGTTGTCATGTGTTGTAACATGTTGTCATGTGTTGTAACATGTTGTCAGGTGTTGTAACACAGTGACATGTGTTGTAACACAGTGACATGTGTTGTAACATGTTGTCAGGTGTTGTAACACAGTGACATGTGTTGTAACACAGTGGCATGTGTTGTAACATGTTGCCATGTGTTGTAACACAGTGGCATGTGTTGTAACAGGTTGTCATGTGTTGTAACACAGTGACATGTGTTGTAACACAGTGACATGTGTTGTAACACAGTGACATGTGTTGTAACAGGTTGTCAGGTGTTGTAACACAGTGACATGTGTTGTAACAGGTTGTCATGTGTTGTAACACAGTGACATGTGTTGTAACACAGTGACATGTGTTGTAACACAGTGACATGTGTTGTAACAGGTTGTCATGTGTTGTAACACAGTGGCATGTGTTGTAACAGGTTGTCATGTGTTGTAACACAGTGACATGTGTTGTAACACAGTGACATGTGTTGTAACACAGTGACATGTGTTGTAACAGGTTGTCATGTGTTGTAACACAGTGGCATGTGTTGTAACAGGTTGTCATGTGTTGTAACACAGTGACATGTGTTGTAACACAGTGACATGTGTTGTAACACAGTGACATGTGTTGTAACAGGTTGTCATGTGTTGTAACACAGTGGCATGTGTTGTAACAGGTTGTCATGTGTTGTAACACAGTGACATGTGTTGTAACACAGTGACATGTGTTGTAACACAGTGACATGTGTTGTAACAGGTTGTCATGTGTTGTAACACAGTGGCATGTGTTGTAACAGGTTGTCATGTGTTGTAACACAGTGACATGTGTTGTAACACAGTGACATGTGTTGTAACACAGTGACATGTGTTGTAACAGGTTGTCATGTGTTGTAACACAGTGGCATGTGTTGTAACAGGTTGTCATGTGTTGTAACACAGTGACATGTGTTGTAACACAGTGACATGTGTTGTAACACAGTGACATGTGTTGTAACAGGTTGTCATGTGTTGTAACACAGTGACATGTGTTGTAACACAGTGGCATGTGTTGTAACATGTTGCCATGTGTTGTAACACAGTGACATGCGTTGTAACAGGTTGTCATGTGTTGTAACACAGTGACATGTGTTGTAACATGTTGTCATGTGTTGTAACACAGTGACATGTGTTGTAACATGTTGTCATGTGTTGTAACATGTTGTCATGTGTTGTAACATGTTGTCATGTGTTGTAACACAGTGACATGTGTTGTAACACAGTGACATGTGTTGTAACACAGTGACATGTGTTGTAACATGTTGTCATGTGTTGTAACACAGTGACATGTGTTGTAACACAGTGGCATGTGTTGTAACATGTTGCCATGTGTTGTAACACAGTGACATGTGTTGTAACATGTTGTCATGTGTTGTAACTAGAGGTGGGAAAAATGATCGATTCTAAGATGCATCGCGATTCGGCCGTGCACGATTCTGCATCGATGCAGCATGTGACATAATCGTGATTCCCACTCAATCCAGGTTCTCAAGTGTCCTTGTCTTTAAGCTGCTAAAAATGTTTTATCCAGCACACTTTGAATGAAAAACAAGGAATTGTTTTATTTGAATATTTGCACTTTTAAATAGACAGGCTAAGCCTATGCTATTTGTTTTGGTATACTACATGTGAAATGTAGAATCCTGTCTTATTGCTGCTGTACTGAAAATTAAATTTTTTATACATACATTTTTTTTATTTAAGTAATAGGCAGCACACTTTAAAAATGGTCGTTCACTTCAGTGGAAAGATTTATGTTTTGTCAGGTTTACCGTAATAAAAAAGAATTCAAAACAATATCCGACTGCTTGTAGTAAGTTATTGAAAAATTGAGTGCGAAGAATCGTGATGTATTGCAGAATTAAATCGAATCTTTAGGCAGATAATCGGAATCGGATCGAATCGTGTGGCAGGTAGAGATGCACACCTCTAGTTGTAACACAGTGACATGTGTTGTAACATGTTGTCATGTGTTGTAACACAGTGACATGTGTTGTAACATGTTGTCATGTGTTGTAACACAGTGACATGTGTTGTAACACAGTGACATGTGTTGTAACATGTTGTCAGGTGTTGCAACACAGTGACATGTGTTGTAACATGTTGTCATGTGTTGTAACACAGTGACATGTGGTGTAACATGTTGTCATGTGTTGTAACACAGTGACATGTGTTGTAACACAGTGACATGTGTTGTAACATGTTGTCAGGTGTTGCAACACAGTGACATGTGTTGTAACATGTTGTCATGTGTTGTAACACAGTGACATGTGGTGTAACATGTTGTCATGTGTTGTAACACAGTGACATGTGTTGTAACACAGTGACATGTGTTGTAACATGTTGTCAGGTGTTGCAACACAGTGACATGTGTTGTAACATGTTGTCATGTGTTGTAACACAGTGACATGTGGTGTAACATGTTGTCATGTGTTGTAACACAGTGACATGTGTTGTAACACAGTGACATGTGTTGTAACATGTTGTCAGGTGTTGCAACACAGTGACATGTGTTGTAACATGTTGTCATGTGTTGTAACACAGTGACATGTGGTGTAACATGTTGTCATGTGTTGTAACACAGTGACATGTGTTGTAACACAGTGACATGTGTTGTAACATGTTGTCAGGTGTTGCAACACAGTGACATGTGTTGTAACATGTTGTCATGTGTTGTAACATGTTGTCATGTGTTGTAACATGTTGTCATGTGTTGTAACATGTTGTCATGTGTTGTAACACAGTGACATGTGTTGTAACAGGTTGTCATGTGTTGTAACACAGTGACATGTGTTGTAACACAGTGACATGTGTTGTAACACAGTGACATGTGTTGTAACATGTTGTCAGGTGTTGCAACACAGTGACATGTGTTGTAACATGTTGTCATGTGTTGTAACATGTTGTCATGTGTTGTAACATGTTGTCATGTGTTGTAACATGTTGTCATGTGTTGTAACACAGTGACATGTGTTGTAACATGTTGTCAGGTGTTGTAACCTGTCATAATGTGTTGTTATTTGTTGTAACATGTTGTCATGTGTTGTAACATGTTGTCATGTGTTGTAACATGTTGTCATGTGTTGTAACACAGTGACATGTGTTGTAACATAGTGACATGTGTTGTAACACAGTGACATGTGTTGTAACATGTTGTCAGGTGTTGTAACAAGTGACATGTGTTGTAACATGTTGTCATGTGTTGTAACATGTTGTCATGTGTTGTAACATGTTGTCATGTGTTGTAACACAGTGACATGTGTTGTAACACAGTGACATGTGTTGTAACATGTTGTCAGGTGTTGTAACACAGTGACATGTGTTGTAACAGGTTGGCATGTGTTGTAACACAGTGACATGTGTTGTTACATGTTGTCATGTGTTGTAACACAGTGACATGTGTTGTAACATGTTGTCAGGTGTTGCAACACAGTGACATGTGTTGTAACATGTTGTCATGTGTTGTAACATGTTGTCATGTGTTGTAACATGTTGTCATGTGTTGTAACATGTTGTCATGTGTTGTAACACAGTGACATGTGTTGTAACATGTTGTCAGGTGTTGTAACCTGTCATAATGTGTTGTTATTTGTTGTAACATGTTGTCNGTTGTCATGTGTTGTAACACAGTGACATGTGTTGTAACATGTTGTCATGTGTTGTAACATGTTGTCATGTGTTGTAACATGTTGTCATGTGTTGTAACACAGTGACATGTGTTGTAACATGTTGTCATGTGTTGTAACACAGTGACATGTGTTGTAACATGTTGTCATGTGTTGTAACATGTTGTCATGTGTTGTAACACAGTGACATGTGTTGTAACATGTTGTCAGGTGTTGTAACCTGTCATAATGTGTTGTTATTTGTTGTAACATGTTGTCATGTGTTGTAACATGTTGTCATGTGTTGTAACATGTTGTCATGTGTTGTAACACAGTGACATGTGTTGTAACATGTTGTCAGGTGTTGTAACCTGTCATAATGTGTTGTTATTTGTTGTAACATGTTGTCTTGTTTTGTTCCATTTTGTAACATGTTGTATGTGTTTTGTAGCATGTTGTTACATGTTGTCATGTGTTGTAACATGTTGTCATGTGTTGTTACATGTTGTCTAGTGTTGTTACATGTTGTATGTGTTGTAGCATGTCGTAATGTGTTGTTACATGTTGTAACGTGTTGTCTTGTTTTGTTACATTTTGTAACATGTTGTATGTGTTTTGTAGCATGTTGTTACATGTTGTCATGTATTGTAACATGTTGTATGTGTTTTGTAGCATGTTGTTACATGTTGTCATGTATTGTAACATGTTGTATGTGTTGTAGCGTGTTGTAACATGTGTTCATGTGTTCCTGTGTGTGTCCAGCGTTCCCTCTGAACTGACACACTCCAGTGACTCTGTTTACTGACTCTGTGTGTGAGACTGTTGTGTGTTCAGGCGTGACTTGTCTTTTTAGGGACATTTCCATTGAGTCTTGCAACAATCTACCGTAACCACGGCAACCAGATGCAAATCAGGGCCTGCTTGAAGTTTCCATTAAACTGCTTTCTGCCATCCTGACACCGTTTTGTTTTTCGATTGATGTTAATTTTTTGCTTATTATATTAATTTGGGGCTTTAAGTTCAACCCAGAACCAGCAGCCAGCTGCAGGACTAGTTTAGGACTCTCTGTTTTTTGGTTTGTTTCGGGTTTTGTTGCCTGATGAGTCCTTTCAGCCATCTTTGATACAGAAGCCATAACGTATTTGAGGAAAGAGATCAAAGGTTCCGATCCTGGATACACCCTAAATATATTATAGTCCCCATACCAAACAGGGCGGAGCTTATTCCTTCTGTTTTAAATAGTCTAATCAGTTAATCATGTCTGGAAAAAGAAAATAGATTAGAATCAGTAACTTCAAAGACCATGAGACATTTTGTGTCAACAGTCATTCTGCACTCTGTATTTTGATCCAGATGTTTAAGTTCATGTTTTTGTTCACGTGCACGGTGGAAAATGGGAGTGTTTCCTGTGTGTATCTTTAAACTCAGCTTCACACAGACTCCTCTGTCTTCACTGATGTCTCTGAGGACATTTTAAAGTGAACACACCTTCGCTTCATCCCACGGCTCTTAATGCATATAAAGATAAACACGTCATGGCAGGTTAAACGTTCCCATCTAAACTTGTCTGAACTACAGAGGTGGCTGAAAACCCGGGGTTGCTGATACAATCTGTCACGTTCATACATCAACTCCTACATTGTGTCACACATTTAAACAACATTTTAATCTCATGAGCTGCTTGTGTGAGAGAAGAGTTACATGTGTAAACCATGTGTGACAGTCACATGTAAATATCAGAATCAGAACCAGGTTCATTCATTCTAGTATCAGTTCTGATCCTTATAGACAGACATGTAAATATAAACAGACATTATGAGATATAGAAGACAGGCAACAGAGACATTCAGCAGCATCGTCCACCATAAATGTCTGATTGGTGTTTGAAGCTGTTTATACATATGAAATCTAATTATTTCATGAGAGAAGTTATTTCTGTGTGTGTGTGTGTGTGTGTGTGTGTGGGTTTGTATTTCTGACCTCCTGGGGACCCGTTTCCTGACTTTTACTATCTTTCTGGGGTCCGAGGGTTCTTGTGGGGACCGAAGCCTGGTCCCCATGAGGGGGACTCCCCTTTTTAGGGTTAGGGGTTAGGTTTATAGGTATGGTGTGAATAGAGTTTTAGTTAGTCTTAGGGTTAGTTATAGATCAGTAATGGTTAAGGTTAGGAAAAGGGTTTGGGTTAGGTATAAATCTAGTTACTAAAATCAATGGAAGTCAATGGACGGTCCCCATAAGGATAACAAAACGCACTTGTGTGTGTGTGTGTGTGTGTGTGTGTGTGTGTGTGTGGGTTTGTATTTCTGACCTCCTGGGGACCCGTTTCCTGACTTTTACTATCTTTCTGGGGTCCGAGGGTTCTTGTGGGGACCGAAGCCTGGTCCCCATGAGGGGGACTCCCCTTTTTAGGGTTAGGGGTTAGGTTTATAGGTATGGTGTGAATAGAGTTTTAGTTAGTCTTAGGGTTAGTTATAGATCAGTAATGGTTAAGGTTAGGAAAAGGGTTTGGGTTAGGTATAAATCTAGTTACTAAAATCAATGGAAGTCAATGGACGGTCCCCATAAGGATAACAAAACGCACTTGTGTGTGTGTGTGTGTGTGTGTGTGTGTGTGTGTGTGTGTGTGTGTGAACCCTCGGACCCCAGAAAGATAGTAAAAGTCAGGAAACTGGTCCTCAGGAGGTCAGAAATACAAACCCACACACACACACAGATAGATAGACACACACACACACACACACACACACACACACACACACACACACACACACACACACACACACACACAGCTTCCTGAACTGAATCCTTCATAATAAAGACAGAACAGAGTGTTTCTGGAGTTTCAGCTTCATGTTTCAGTGAAGCAGCAGAGAAAAGATTTCATGCAGGTGATCAAGGAGGCGAGAACGATGGCTGGAGGCAAAGCTAGCTCTGACTTGTGTTTGTAAAAGCTTTGTACACCCACCTTCTCACCTTTCCCACCCTTCTCCCATTCTCATTCCTGAACTGTTCATTCATTCACAAAGTCAACCCCCCCCGTTCTGGACCGTGTTTTGATACCCGGCTGACTCAGAGCATCAATTCCTCCTTCACTGTTTCTCTCAGGAGAAATCAAAAAGAAAAGGAGGTGGGATTGCTGTAATTTTTAACAAATAAAGGAGTCATCCTGGACATGCAGTCCAGATATTGAACTTTTAGCTGTTGGTTTTTGTCCATATTACCTACCGAGGGAGTTCACCAGTGTTATTATAGGAGCAGTTTACATTCCACCACCAGCTAATGAGACTGCATGTGACATCATTGGCTGAACTGTTGCTAATCTGCATTTGTGGCAACATCTGGAGACTTTAATCATGCCTCTCTCTCTTCTATACTGCCAACATTTCAACAGTTTGTCAGCTTCTCCACCAGAGAAAACAAAACACTGGACTTGTTTTATGCAAATATCAGAGGTGTATATAAGTCCGTTGCACGACCTGCTCTTGGCAAGGCAGACCATAATCTTGTTTTTCTCTGCTCAGTATACAAACCCATTGTCCAGAGGCAACCTGTGATTAAAAGAACTGTGAGGAGGTCACATGAAGCTGAAGAAATTCTTTGTGGATTTTTTGAGGCTACAGACTGGGATGAACTCTGTGAGCCACATGGAGAGGACATTAGTGCTATGACTGGGATGGAGTAGGAGTGGAAAACGCCATCATACACCTGCTTCAACAAACCCACTGTCATCTAGACAAAGCAGGCAGCACTGTGAGGATCATGTCATTGGATTTCTCCAGTGTATTTAACACAATTCAGCCTGTTTTACTGTGTAAAAACCTCCAGAAGACACAGGTGGAGGTCTCCACAATCACCTGGATTAAGGACTACCTCACAAAAAGACCGGAGTTTGTGAGACTGAAGAGTTGTATGTCTGACCAGGTGATCAGCAGCACAGGAGCACCACAGGGTACTGTACTCTCACCATTCCGTTTCACTCTGTACACCTCAGACTTTCAGTACAGGTCAGAGTCCTGCCATCTACAGAAATACTCTGATGAGTTGTTAGTGGATCAGAGATGGACAAGAGACTGAGTACAGAGAACTGGTGGACCACTTTGTGTCCTGGTGTGGAAACAATAATCTCATCTTAAATGTGAACAAGACAAAGGATAGGATTGTGGATTTTAGGAAGAGCAGCAACATTTCCATCATGGGAGAAGAAGTGGAGGTGGTGGAGGAGTATAAATACAGTACCTGGTGTTCACCTGGACAACAGACTGAACTGGAGACACAACTGTGATGCTGTTTTTAGGAAGGGACAGATCAGACTGGACTTCCTAAGGAAGATTAGATCCTTCAACATTTGCAGCAAGATGTTGAAGATCTTTTATAAGTCTGTTGTAGAGAGTGTGATCACACCTGAAGTCACCTGTTGGGGGCGGAGCATCAGAGCAAGTGACATGAAGAGGCTGAACAGATTAATAAGGAGGGATGGTTCTGTTCTGGGGACTGATCTGGAGTCTCTTGAGTTGATTGTCCAAAGGAGGATGAAGAACATGATGAAGAACCCTCATCATCCTCTTCAGAACACAGTAACTCAACAACAGAGTGTCTCCAGATCCAACACAGACCACTACAGGAGATCCTTCCTGTCCACATCTAGAACCCTCTACAGGAGATCCTTCCTGTCCACATCTAGAACCCTCTACAGGAGATCCTTCCCGTCCACAGCTAGAACCCTCTACAGGAGATCCTTCCTGTCCACATCTAGAACCCTCTACAGGAGATCCTTCCCGTCCACAGCTAGAACCCTCTACAGGAGATCCGTCCTGGCCACAGCTAGAACCCTATACAGGAGAACCGTCCTGTCCAGAGTTAGGACCCTCTAAAGGAGATCCTTCCCGTCCACAGTTAGAACCCTCTACAGGAGAACCTTCCTGTCCACAGTTAGAACCCTCTACAAGAGAACCTTCCTGTCTACAGTTAGAACCCTCTACAGGAGATCCTTCCTGTCTACAGCTAGAACCCTCTACAGGAGAACCTTCCTGTCTACAGCTAGAACCCTCTACAGGAGAACCTTCCTGTCTACAGCTAGAACCCTCTACAGGAGATCCTTCCTGTCTACAGCTAGAACCCTCTACAGGAGATCCTTCCCGTCCACAGCTAGAACCCTCTACAGGAGATGCTTCCTGTCCACATCTAGAACCCTCTACAGGAGATCCTTACTGTCTACAGCTAGAACCCTCTACAGGAGATCCTTCCTGTCCACATCTAGAACCCTCTACAGGAGATCCTTCCTGTCCACATCTAGAACCCTCTACAGGAGATCCTTCCCGTCCACAGCTAGAACCCTCTACAGGAGATCCTTCCTGTCCACATCTAGAACCCTCTACAGGAGATCCTTACCGTCCACAGCTAGAACCCTCTACAGGAGATCCTTCCTGTCCACAGCTAGAACCCTCTACAGGAGATCCTTCCCGTCCACATCTAGAACCCTCTACAGGAGATCCTTCCTGTCCACATCTAGAACCCTCTACAGGAGATCCTTCCCGTCCACAGCTAGAACCCTCTACAGGAGATCCTTCCTGTCCACATCTAGAACCCTCTACAGGAGATCCTTACCGTCCACAGCTAGAACCCTCTACAATGGTTCTCTGAAGAAGAACTGAAGTACAGCAACACTTAATTTCCCTTCAGGGATTAATAAAGTATTTTCGATTAGATTTTTACATTGTGTTGTTTGGAGTGATTTTGGTCAGTCAGTCGAGAATCAGGAAGTAATCATCGGAACATCATCAAAAACAGCTAAAACCCCAAAAGTTGATGCAAAAGCAACAAAAGTGTAAAATATGACAACATTTGTTTCCAACATGAGGAAAGTGTGTTGGTGGAAATTAACTTTTAAATGTTTCCTGACTAGCTGTTAGCTCAACTTTAGCATGAGAATCTGCTCTCTGCTGCAGGTGAGATACTGATTGAGTGCACGTGATAAAACACTCGTCAGACGTAGAAAATCAGGGGTTTAATCATTTAGCATTATTTCATTGTTAATTGTATTTTATTATTTTATTTATCTTATTTCTCGGATGTTGTTTTATTTACTGCGTAATGAGTCAAATTTCATGTAGAAAAATATTCTGAAAAACAAACTTTCTTCGAAAGCATCAATAATTCTGCAGAATTAAGTGATTTTAATTTAATTACACTGTAATTCCATGTTAAGTTGGGTGTTTTTGTGAGTTCAGGTTCTAGGTCGAGTTCTGCTGCTTCAGCTGGTAGATGAGCTTGTTCGAGGTTACAGGAACAATGAAACATGGTCGCTGCAGCTCCTGAACAGCACTCGCATCCACATCCTGCCGACAATGAACCCCGACGGCTTCGACAATGCTGACACGAACTGCATGTTCAGCCAGGGAAGGTATTCAAAAAGTCACACGTCATAAACACATTTAGCTTTTTTCTCTTTAAATAAAAGGAGTTTTTAGCCGTTTATGCTGTTGTGTTTGGTCTGTTTCATAGATTGGGCTAAAGAAATGGGTCGTTGTGGCAGTATCAAAGATTTAAAGTAGTTGCATAATAGACAGACACATGTGCAGTCTGCACATTTGTTGTGAAAATATTAAACTCTCCAACACCCAAAGTAGTCTGATTAGCAGGAAACCAAACACACACAAACAAGAGATTTGTATCACACAGACTGCAGAACAGTTAAAGCCTTTAATGATCTAATTATGATTGTTTTGACTTCTTCTTCTGCTGTTTACTGGAGACTGCTGTGTTTGGGCTGATTTGGGAGACTGAAAGTCTGTTTTCACGGTCTCATTAAGAGGACTCACCTCAGTAGGCTGCGGGGTTTAGATGTAGTTTAGGGTAAAACCGGACTGTGTGTGGTCTGTGTGAGGTCACAGTTTCCAAACCATACAAGGAAACGTTTGACTACGGCAACAGAAAGTGAAGCAGAAGAGGGATTGTTCTGAATTTAATGCCTTGAAGTCGTGTTTTTGAAGCTCAGCAGCTGCTGATTTTACTCCTGTGGTGATGGTGAAGTGTTTTCGGTTGTGAAATCATTTGTGTGGTTAGATGTCACAATATGACTCGACGGTTTTGAATAAACGGTGTGACTCAGTGTTTTCAGCCTAAAGGCATCAGAAACCAACCAGCTCCATTAAACAAGATTTTCCAAATACTGAAAGATAAAATCCCATAAAACTGTAAAGAAATACAAACGGTTGATATTTTCTGTTTCTGAGCTCTTAAATGTTAGAATACAAATAAACATACTTTGTTTAAACAGGACAGAATCGAAGGAGTTATATATTCATATTTCTGTTAAATGACGAGTAAAAATGACTCAAATTAAACTGAGTGAAAATAAAAACGTAGTTTTTTTTTTATCTTTGGGGAAATAAATTGATATCTGAATTGAATCTGTTTGTTTTACCATAAAAAAATCCAAAACACAGTGTGTCCCCTTTGATTTGAGATTATTTACATTAATCTGATCTATTGATGCTGGTTTTGGTTATTCCAGATTCAACTCTCACGGCATGGATCTGAACAGAGGTTTCCCCGACGCTTTCGCTGGTCTCCAAAACCAGCAGGTGATCAGTGAGGAGAACATGGAGCCTGAGGTTGGTCAGAAAGCATGTTTAGACCCTTCACAGGTGTTTCACCACAACAAAATGAAAACACAGTAAAGTCATTTGAATTCCAGTATGAGTTTTAATGATGACGGTGTTCTGATTTCATGTTTCAGGTCCGAGCTGTGGTCGACTGGTTGAGGACTGAGACGTTTGTTCTGTCTGCTAACCTTCACGGAGGAGCGCTGGTAGCCAGTTATCCATATGACAACAGCAAGAGAGGTAAAAACAATCAGATTTAAATAAAGCTTTTACTGTTTAGTTTGTTGTGACTGCGCCCTCTGGTGGCAGCTTTGATACTGCAGTGCTTTAAAAACAGAAATCGAACCACCGTTCTCTCATCATCTTCCTCAGGAACTGAGCCGCTGGGCAGACCCAGTATCAGTCCTGATGATGACGTGTTCGTCCACCTGGCTAAGGTGTACGCCCACAACCACGCCTCCATGTCCCTGGGTAACTCCTGTGATGACAGCGGCCCATTCCAGAACGGCATCACAAACGGATACCAGTGGTACCCCCTGGAAGGTTGGCACGAAAACGGGATACAAAGAAGTTCTGGTTCTGTTTAAATGCTCAGTAGATCTCATTTCTGATTGGATCAAATGTTCCCCGTCTTTATAAAATAACTGAAGACACATTTAAGCTACTTTGAGGGTTTCTAATAAAAAAGGAAAAGTATGAAACATTTTTTTTATCTGAATGTTCCTCGTTTTTATTTTAAAAATGACTGATTTCACGAAAAAGAGCCAGAAAATGTTTTACATAAATACATTTAAGTGATGAAAAGGATTAAATCTTTTCTTTAGATTATTCATTTTGTCTTTAAACTTTGATATTCACTGTTTCATAACAAAGAATTTTTCAGATTCAAGTTTTTTTTTAGCTAAAACACATCGTCTCAAAACAGAAGAATTTGTTAGACCTCGAGTTTTTCACCAACACTGGGTTTGTAATTAAGTAAATGAATAACTGGAGATGTTTTTGGGGACTAAGATTAAATGTTTGTTGCAGGTGGGATGCAGGATTATAACTACGTCTGGGCTCAGTGTTTAGAACTCACTCTCGAACTTTCCTGCTGCAAGTTTCCTCCATCTGAACAACTTCCTGCTCTGTGGACGGACAACAGAAAGGCTCTGCTGGCCTACATCCAGCAGGTCCACCTGGGTGAGAAGCTCTCTGTCTGTCTGCATGTCTACCTGTCTGTCTGCATGTCTACATCCAGCAGGTCCACCTGGGTGAGAAACTCTCTGTCTGTCTGCATGTCTACCTGTCTGTCTGCATTTCTACATCCAGCAGGTCCACCTGGGTGAGAAACTCTCTGTCTGTCTGCATGTCTACCTGTCTGTCTGCATGTCTACATCCAGCAGGTCCACCTGGGTGAGAAGCTCTCTGTCTGTCTGCTTGTCTACCTGTCTGTCTGCATTTCTACATCCAGCAGGTCCACCTGGGTGAGAAACTCTCTGTCTGTCTGCATGTCTACCTGTCTGTCTGCATGTCTACATCCAGCAGGTCCACCTGGGTGAGAAGCTCTCTGTCTGTCTGCATGTCTACATCCAGC
The DNA here is from genome assembly GCA_006937955.1 of Pachypanchax playfairii. NCBI lineage: Eukaryota > Metazoa > Chordata > Actinopteri > Cyprinodontiformes > Aplocheilidae > Pachypanchax > Pachypanchax playfairii. The sequence continues at coordinate 316,696 of SSNP01000051.1, forward strand.
AGGTCCACCTGGGTGAGAAGCTCTCTGTCTGTCTGCATGTCTACCTGTCTGTCTGCATGTCTACATCCAGCAGGTCCACCTAGGTGAGAAGCTCTCTGTCTGTCTGCATGTCTACCTGTCTGTCTGCATGTCTACATCCAGCAGGTCCACCTGGGTGAGAAGCTCTCTGTCTGTCTGCTTGTCTACCTGTCTGTCTGCATGTCTACATCAAGCAGGTCCACCTGGGTGAGAAATTCTCTGTCTGTCTGCTTGTCTACCTGTCTGTCTGCATGTCTACACCCAGCAGGTCCACCTGGGTGAGAAACTCTCTGTCTGTCTGCTTGTCTACCTGTCTGTCTGCATGTCTACATCCAGCAGGTCCACCTGGGTGAGAAGCTCTCTGTCTGTCTGCTTGTCTACCTGTCTGTCTGCATGTCTACATCCAGCAGGTCCACCTGGGTGAGAAGCTCTCTGTCTGTCTGCATGTCTACCTGTCTGTCTGCATGTCTACATCCAGCAGGTCCACGTGGGTGAGAAGCTCTCTGTCTGTCTGCATGTCTACCTGTCTGTCTGCATGTCTACATCCAGCAGGTCCACCTGGGTGAGAAACTCTCTGTCAGTCTGCATGTCTACCTGTCTTCTTGTCTGTCTGTCTGCATCTGTACCTGTCTGCATCTCTACCTGTCGTCTGCCTGTCTTCATGTCTGTCTGTCTGCATGTCTACCTGTCTGTCTGCCTGTAAAACATTAATAGTTGTGTGCATCTGTTTGATTTTAGGGGTGAAAGGTCGTGTGTTTGATGGTTCTGGTTTGCCAGTGCAGGATGCAACAGTAGAGGTCGAAGGTCGCAGCAATATATGTCCATTCAGAACCAACCAACATGGAGAATACTACAGACTGCTGCTTCCTGGAAACTACACCTTCAGAGTAAAAGCACTGCTTCTCTTGATGTTCTTTTGTTTGTTTATTTCTCTGTCTAACAAAAAAACTCAAAATGTTGTCAACAAACGTTGATGAAATGAGAATGGCAGTGAAAACCGCCATCGTGTAAATATTGTTATTCATGAATAACTATTGATCTAATGGTGAAATCAAAGTGATTCCAGATGTTAACAGAATGTTTTCATATTCAGTGAATGTAGTACTTTTAGTTTTCTGTATAAATCCATACTGATTAATGGATTCAGGTGCAGGCTGATACAAATACAAGACTTTAATAAATAAAAAGTACTTTCATCAGCTAAAACCAGGAAACCTGATGAACAAATAGACAAAGGAAACACATTTCAAAGTCATGTCGCATTAGAAAACAACAGTTTACTGTTCTGTGGGTTTTTAGGAAAACTTGAATAAGAAACAAACTGTTTAGTCATAAAATATTTTAAACAACTAAAAAGTCATAAAATTGAGGCATGACATTTCTGATGTTGCTCCTTCATTTAGCTAAATGTCTCTTGTTTTTCTCTCATTTTGTGGTCTCTTTGATGGACAGGTGACGTACCCGCATCACGAGGTTCTGATAGAAACCCTCAGCATCCCAACTAATTTAGATCAATATTCTGCAATGAAACACGACTTCCTGTTACGATACACTACCTTCAAGGTGAGCCTCACTCCAGCTGTACCCACCCCTGTTAACATCACTCCTACCTGTACAAAGGTAGGCCTCAGAGGGGGCGGAGCCACAACTGGACCCATATGGAGCATGCTGACAGTAGCGCTCAGCGTGGTGCTGATGTTGCGATCTCTGATCAACTGAAGCTGCTCCGGCGCTCTGCGTGGTCACAGGTTTCATTACAGGACCTGAACCCGACCTGCTGGACCGAACTTTGAACTGAACTAAAGAAAAACATGAAATCTGAATCTGAAGGCTGATACCAGGTTTGGATTTATTGATCTTGCTACTAGCTTTCTGAATTAATGTGAAGCAACAAGCTGCTAAAGACAGAAGGAGAAAGATTCAGACAGTTTCAGCTGCGGAACAAATAAACCTGTTTTACTAACAACAACTAGTCAATAAGAGGCGGAGCTACAAGAATAAACGAAGGATTCTGGATTCCATCCGTTTGTTTCAGTCACAAACTTCAACAGAAGTTGTTTCTGATCACGTGTTGTAAAACAACAGCTGCTCATTTTGTTTCAGCAGTTAACTAGTAGCACAGTTTAAAGGTCACACTAACCGACCACTAACAGCTGATCTCAGGACAGATGTTCCATATTTCTTCACATTGTTTATTTAAACCCACGAGGCTAAGAGGTTAAAGGGTTTGTTTACTAACCAGCAACAAAAAAATCTTGATAAAATATCAAAGTTAAAACATTTGGCTTTTAACCAAACAGTGACTTCCCATGAACGACAGGTTTTAATTTAGTAAAACTATTACATTTATAAATGTACTTTTATCATTTTAAAAGTAACATTCATGTTTGTTTCAGTGCTGATAAACACGTCATCCGTGTTTCATGAACTCAGTCCAGCCTCAGTCTCATTACTGCTTCAGGAAAACACAAAATCACTCGACACTCCCACGCGTCAGCTACGCTCAGCCGCTGAAAGACGCCTAGCGCTTCCACCACAACGTGGCATGAGATCATGTTCCAAACTCTTCTCCTCTGTTGTCCCCCGATGGTGGAATGACCTACCAAACTCGGTCCAATCCTCAGAGTCGGCAGCTACTTTTAAGAGCAGACTTAAGACTCACCTCTTTAAAGAACACTTTCAGTCTTAATGTAGGATTAATTTATGATTTATGATAGCGATTTGAGAATTTATCTCTCACAAAAAAAA